>JAOVYW010011093.1:4631-39071 GCA_025775045.1 Hiodon tergisus
ACCCACACTGAGGAGAGGGACACCGGGGGGGTGTAAACCCACACTGAGGAGAGGGACACCGGGGGGGTGTACACCTAAATTAGGATATACATTTCTGTGTGGGGCGGAAAGTATCCCAAGAATAGGAGTCAAGTCATCAGGAACTCCTGCATGGAAAACCCACATTCCTATGACTACAACCAGTCCCCATCGTTTCCTCAAAACTGCTGGGATGTCAAAGGTACAGTATCTACAGGTTCTCCGACTGCCAGCAGGGCAGAGCAGACCTGAACCCTGTTTATCTCCATGTGGGTTTGTGAAAAGAAAAAACAACAAGCATGAGGTAATGAGGTCAAATTGGATTTAAAAACTGCTAAATGTTTCACGGACTACATCATCTCAGCAAACGATAACTAAAACGGAACATTCGTAATTTTCTAACCCCCTGGAATAGCTTTTACATCACTGCAGGTTAGTGCACTGGTAATATTTAGCTGGTGGTGTGGGAAGACCGGCGCACGTTACGAAAACATGGACGTGATGCCAGCCTGTCGTGATGAGAGTTTTACACAGGCCATATAAACGTCAGCTGCAGCACATTTATCTTTGAGCCAGGCGGGCTGGACTCAGGAAACGTCAGGGTGTTGGGTTACGGGGGCCAGACAGAATTAAGAGGAGAGAGAGAGAATAACACAGCCTGTCCCCCACTCCCACTCCCAGCGCGCCGTGCGTCTGGACTGCCGCCACAGGGCCCGGCAGGACGGTAAGTGACCATCATCACAAGCACACGCTGAGCACTTGTGCACGCCCTCGATCTCAGACCCAGCGAGGACTGGACAGTCAGTGCGCCAGCATAATGGGCACGCCATGACAACAGATGGGGATATAACGCCGCTGGGAGAACGTGCCAAGCTTGGGTTTTATGTAATACATGAAATTTAGGTCAAATCCTGAAATTATAGGCTATATTTTTTTATTTTTAGGAATACATTTTTTAAAAACCTGTGTTCCACGAGCAGCCAGCTGTTCAGGCAAAAAGTCACAACTTCCAGGGAAGCCCCATGTCATAGGCAGGGGAAGAACTACCGCACAATTCATTCTCGTGAAAAATAACGTCACGAAAATAAGACATTTATCAAAAATCCTTACTGGAGGAGGAGGAGGAGGGAACACAGAACTGGGACTAAGGGCGCTCAAACCAGGTCCTGAGTAGCCAGGTCACTCGCCAGGGTCCTTTAATCTGGATAACGTCATTCACCGATTGTTACCAGGAGAACACAGTGGCTGTGCACAATTGCGAATGAGCAACTCGGGCTGGGGTGGGTGAGAACCCGCGTTCCTCAACCCCTCGCAAACCAGCAGCTTCGTTAACAATTAGCCAAGGTCCAAATTGGGGAGAACATTTTTAAATAATTGCTTTATAATAATAAAGACTTACAATACCACACCCCTCAGGAGTAGCACTGGTAAAGGTGATTCAGGAAAATAATCTTTCTGAAAGGTTCTAGACTGACTGAATAGGTATGGATGCCTAGAAGCCTGACAACTTCCTATTGTTTTCAATGGCAGACCCCGTGTCGCTAATCCACCACTAAAATGCACAACTCCTCGTAGCCATTTTGTCTGCCCATAGAGCATGTCTCGCATCAGCCCAACAGCTCAATGTTTGGTCTAACCGACCGAGAAGCACACAGCAGGTACAACTATTCCGGAGGATGTTGGAGCTGTATGGAAGCGAGAGAACATTTCTTTTGTGTATTTAACGGTAATTTTACACCGGAATCGACCTCGCTTTGCCAGGAACCATGGCGACTGCCATTGACTCCCATTGGAGCGTTGCCTTATTGGGCGGAACTCCAGCCGTTAAACTGCCAAACGATCCCCTGGAACTTCAGCAGATTGTAGGCCTACAGTACACGCACCTCTAAACACAATCCATCACAAATTAATTAACATTCAGTACTAAAAAGGGATTCGGGATTTACATTTGACCGTTTAACTTTTACACATTTTCTTATGAAACAGCCCGTTTCATTACAGATATTAACCGAGTGAATAATTTGATATTGTAATACAAGTTCGATATTGTAAAACAAAGTATTGTACTGCACTAATATCACACAGGCTGTCACCCACTGGTTTACTCCCACAAAAAAAAAAGACCAGCACACTGACAACGTTTACCTGGCAGCAGATTACTGCACATTCAATCACCATCT
Source organism: Hiodon tergisus (assembly GCA_025775045.1). Lineage (NCBI taxonomy): Eukaryota > Metazoa > Chordata > Actinopteri > Hiodontiformes > Hiodontidae > Hiodon > Hiodon tergisus. The sequence continues at coordinate 6,830 of JAOVYW010011093.1, forward strand.
TCCATACTTTAACCATTAAAAACATATTATACTGGCTCGGTGGTGTGGCCGGTGGATTTTTCCAGATTTGGACCCTGCCCAACCGCCTCCCACTCACGAAATCGCCTGCTAATCGGGGAGGACTGACTAATGAGGAGGCCAGCCTTCCATCAGATGACAACCTATAAAGGCGGTGCCAATCCCGCAAACGGGGCGCTGGTCAGACGCTGCAATAAGCGCACCCTCACCTGCCAACAGGTCCTCTTCAGCAGTGGCAGGGGAACACGCAGAGGCTTATCACGGGACAGTCACTCCTTCCAGTCGCGTACACACGGGGGCGCCCATACCTGCGGTAAGAAAAGGGACACAGCCACGGCACAGGTTACTCGTTTACTGCTGGGGTTGCGAGGGGAGCCGACCCTACGAAGAGACGCTTGTGGCACAGAGCAGAAAAGACTGCAGTACGGCGCGCAGGCGGCCGGCGTCGCGCTAAACAAACGGGGACGTCGAGGGAAGCCCCTGAAAACTGCAGAGTTGCACTTTACAGCGACACGCATTAGCACAGGAACTGCCGAGCAAGACGCTAGAGAGATGCTCAGCCAAGTCAGAATGTCGCCCAGTCGACACATTCGCAGAGTAGTTAAAGATGCATACAGCCCTGACCTTGCCAAGACCACTAGGTTGCTACATAGAGAGAGTAAGAAGAAAGTCAGAACGTACCCCTGCCCTGCTATATCAGTCAGAGTTGAAATCTTTCTGAATAAACCAATCAGTTATACACTGGTGTGAATCAGACAGGCTAGCTTACAGTGGTCAGGGTTGGGTAGCTAGGGGTGGTCTTTGACGAGGCTTTTGATGCGATCCAATCTTGCAGCAACTGGCAAGCCAGCAGCCACCAAACCAGCTTAATCAAATCAAAGACACCAGCCAAAACCCACAGCTGATTTCTGGTACCAGTTTGGGATCACTTCAGTCACTGGCTGAAGAAGGCTCGCCACCAGCACAGCATTGAGTCATTACCTGGCACAGAACCATTTCCATGGAAATAAAAATCAACACAATCGCTCACGGACCTCCACTCCTCCTCAGATAGATGTGGATTATGAGATCTAATAGCTACGACCTGCCCCTGTTTTACACAGTCCACTCATCCCCACTGGAACATCTCCCAGGAAATGGCTTTCAGGAGTCTTGGTGGCGGTGCGAGTCTCTCATATTCCATGGACAACAAGCTACAGAACTAGCCAGTTTCACACCCCAATTACACTAGGGTTAAAAACTTTGCAACCCCTACAGGACGGTGCGTGGCACCGGAGAACACCAGGGCTCTCCGCGCTGACTAGAGAACCTGTATTAAGATTTAATTACTCTGCGGTTACCGTGAATTATACATTGCTGAGCAAAATAATTGAAGGTGCTGTATTTTTAGCAACTTATCTTAAGATGGCTCTCTCTAGTGTCCATCCTGGTTTTGACTGTCACAAACGTTGTGCAGTGTTTGTCCCCTATCAGGCCTCTCCACCAAATCAGCAGCAGTAATTTCAAGATGGACAGGCCGCTCTTCCAATTACAGTATGGAAAAGTGACGGACAACTCCAAGACTAGGATTAGAAAGGAAGTCATACTAGACCTACATCACCCTTCCCATGTGTGAGGGAATAATACAAATTCTAAAATAACTGGCGATTCCAAATAAAAAATTAAATTATTATAAAAAATAGCCATAGATAACCAAAAAACAACCCCACACTGACAATGAGGCTGTGGCCTGGAAACACACAGCACTGTGAACATCCTGCACCGTACAGAACTAGGAGGTCAGGCAATGTCAAACGAGATAGGGGAGAAGACATGGGAGTCAACTGTGCACAATCACACGACCAGCTCAGTCCATGCACAGCTCCTTGGCATGTCTTAAACCGCAAAGTAATCTACGCAGTCCTAACCCATCAGGGTTGGGATTAACCCAAAATTACTTTATAATGCAGAGCATAAGGCAGGCAAATGTCAAAGCTCTTGGTATCCGCAGCAATGTGGCATTAACAGCCCTTGTGCCATCTGCTTTATTAAAGCATAAAGTTTACGATGGGAGCCATGAAGTGTTTAATGGTGAAAGCCTAACCTTTGAATTACAACCTAAACTTTACTATCGATTTCTAAGTTATAAGCAGAAATGTTCATTTGAAAGGACAGGTTACGGCTGAAAATCGCTGAGGAGAGGAAGAGTTATCCTTTTCTAAACTTACCGTCAGTCACCAAGGACAAGATCCTAAGTCTTGTAATATACACCTTCTTTACTGAAATACGACTAATTTAAATATGTTCTTACTTACTAAACTTTGAAGTGCCTTCAAAATGATAAGCATGAAAATGATCTTCTTCCTAATAAAACAAAGGAGGAAAAGTAGAACTACTTTAGGGGCCCGACTAACGAAAATCCACGTTTGTCGAAACAGTTGCCTGATGTGGAGTTCTCGTGGTTCTGACCCGTAAGGCTTCAGACAAGTGAACCATGGGGTCTCATGGGCAAAGGCTGGAAGCCCTTGTCTGCACTCACAGGCCCGGCTTCCCATCATTGTTCCTTTAACCCCTGTCCTGTCTCAGCACCGCTCATTCCAGCGAAGGGAGGGGGCAGGAAATGCCGTTTGTACATTTAGGAAATGCCCACAGTCACTTTCCGACTCTCAGAAAAGGCAGTATGCGTACTCAAAGGGATTTGACCCTTCCGCTGGTCAGATAACAAAAGCTCACCAACATGGCACGATTTCTTTAAGTCACACGTATGTTGATTTTTTTAAACTTTGACAGAATACGACACCAGGGCAGAGGGAGGCATATTTTATTCACAATGCCAACACTGCTGGTAGGTACAGTTCCTCCTGCATGTGATTAACAATACTGATATATGAAACAGACAAACAGTCATCTTTGATACAAAGCTGGAGAGAGGTTCTGAAGCAGGCAGAGAACGAGATGTTCACAGAGTAACTCCACAGCCAACATCAACAGCTCTTACAAGGTCTGTTTTCCTTTTTAGTCCTTTGATCTGGATTTAACATGAAGTGACAAAAAGTAAAAAGGGGGGGGGGGCACTAAGAAAAATCTAACATGCCTCACAAGTGATATTATACGTACTGAAATAAAGTGACCTAACATCTTGGGAGATATCCAACTAGGGAATTCAACAGGATGCATAAATTTGCAGTTTGGTAAATCAGACTGGAGGTGTAGCCTGGATTTGAGAGCCGTCTCCTCCTCCACCACAGTCTTATTACCGAGGTTCAGGCCAAAGCCTTCAGCTCCAGCAGACCAAACGAATGAAACACGCTATGACAATCAGGCTTCGTGGATGTCTTCCTCTCTTTCAAGCAGGCTAAGTGCAATCAACCCCCACACATCTCATGTCAGCCTTTCGTAAATTTAACAGGGCAACCATGTATGGGGAGGAAGGTCCCACTGAACGACAAGCCCCAATCTCTCGACAGATGACAAGAATACAGGCCAGCGGAGTACAGCATTGAACATGCTGCCACAACGGCTCTGCGTTTTCGCTTGGATTATGCAAATTACCTCCTGCATAATGCATGAAATTTAAAGAAACCAGAGTTCAGGTGACAGGCATTTAAAAGCAGGCAAGAGACAAAGGAGAGTCCCATTTGCGGTTTACCCAAAATTTGGTATTCTCTCAGATAGTAAATATGGTTTCCCATACTTAATTACGTAATGAGTAAAAAGCAAAAAGCGCAGGAATTTCAAGACAATAAATCTCAAATTCATTGCAGTGAATGTACCCATGTACATATACATTATAAATGGTAATAAACATGGTTTCAAATATCAGTAACGTAGACCCATCCAAAGAAGGATTCTTGCCATGATGGGAATACGAAAATTTCAGTTTATGATCCTTTGCCTCAAAAACAAACAGGTGGTAGTGCCTTTGTATGTACCAAGAATCATCCTGACATGGTTTCAGTAGAATGAATTAACATAGCAGCACGTTCCAACCAAGGTCTAGACCACCTGAGGCGCATGAAACCCGGGTTTGAGTCATACTGTGATCGAACACGCAGCTCTTGCATCCCTCAGACTAACTGACTGAATCCCATCTGCACTAAACATTACACTGTGGAAGATGCTACACTTCATTAGGCATCACTACAATGTAACTGCTAATGTAATTTGGTTTGACAATTAGCAGCAGTGACCTGTCCAATGAATGTTGTAGAAACTAAGGGAAAAATAAGGGTTGGGCTCTATGGCATTTGTCCCATAGATTATCTGTTTTCGGCAAAACGTGGACGCATCCTGTAAATTTCGACCTGTCTTCACTGACCTCCAAACCCCATGTCAGTATTTTTATATAATCACTGAACTTCTGCCAACTAGCAGAAAACACACTGCACCAATGTTAAGACAGCCTGGTAGCAGGGCGACCAACTTTTAATACATAAAGTATTCTACAATAAATAGAACTCATTAATCAGGGGTATTAACATCACCAAACGAAATCAATTCGGTTACATAATCAAGACCACTGTAAAACGACCATCTTCAGACAATGTTAATATTATTAGCAAACATACTTGACTCACACAGGTTGGTGCAATAAAATGCCTCTGGTTCCATTGTCTAAATGACGACATTGGCTAAAACCTAACTTGTTCTAAACATGCAACTCTAATGTTAAGGTCTTTTTCAGCCGAGTGTCTTTCGAAATTTACTTAGCCGGTTGTCACCGCGACCGGTGTTATCCATCGTAGAACGAACCAGGCCAAATTCAAGTTTTTCAAATCAAGAAATAGCAACTTAATTTTTATTTTTATTACTTCAACAGAAAAACAAATACATAAGAAAAATTAAATGCACACTATATTATCTAAAATTACTTACAACTATATAATGGCTACAATCCTGGGCAGCTGGCTAGCTTACGGGGTAACGTTTAAAGTATTAGAGTAGAACAGATGAGAACGAGCAGTATTTGTTCTGCAGCAGCGAGTTACGGTTTAGTTGGTAATGACTAGTCTAACCACCAGTGATGTTGGTATCTTGTGCTAATTAACATGTGCACCTTACGGAACAAAAAGTAAAAGCTACAAATAAATATATTAGAATGTGCGTTTGCTTACATAGCTAGGCAGCTAGCTAACTAGCGCGATGCATTTGTTAACTAGCGTAACACACAAACCTAAAACTAGTCAGCGAAGCTGTATTTAAAAACGCTGATGGGAATTATGCAGAGTATTCACTGATGTTTTAGGGATTTCTTGAGGCTTGTGCTGCACATTCTTTGTTATTCTGCGTTATCTGTTTACAGATAAATGCGTTATTTTGAAATGTGCACACTAGTATTCCTGGAACTAAATACATACCACACCTATCGATATAATTCCCAGCTAAACATAACCACTGCTTGGATGACAAAAAACAAAGTCGATCGTCTTCGCTCACCGGAGGAACCCTCATCTTCATCACGCATCCAAACGCCACGAAACTCCACCGTTAGTATATGGCATAATTTACTGAGATTTGTAATTGAATAGTTATATAAACAAGACCTCCGAATTTTTTTCCTTTAAATTTGTTTCCAACGAAGTCTCCTTCCGTGAACTCCGATGTCTCCAGGCTTCCAGTAGAAGAAGTCGAATAGTTGAGCGAGGGCACTCCTCCCCCAAGGTTTTAGCGTAGAGAAGGTTACGAAGCTGTTGCGGTATGTGCCATCTTGGCTCCAACCCTTTCAATAGCTATAACCGTTTCGAGTCCGGTTGCCTGCGGAGCCAAAATGGCATTAGTTTCATAACCTCGTCGATTCTGCCTTTTCCCAGTTTTACAAATTAATTAGTGACTTCAAATCAGAGCACAAAATAGACAGCGCCAACTGGACTGGAGGAAATGTAAGTACACTGCATCATTATCTCCAAGGAAACATTTAAAACGAAGGTTGCAATAATTAAATTTCTAGGTGTTTTTTTAAAGAAATTAATCCCACACTTGAAAGACGTCTATATTTTGAGAACCCAAATACTATATTTCGTTTATATGTAGTATCTCAACATATGCAAAAATAAAAAATAAACAAATTTCTGCCTAGCGTACATGCTTTTCTGTGTATTGAAGGCACCAAGTCCGGCACTGGGAGATCCCAGTTACAGCTGTTCTTTCACTTAACTTAATGTCACACAGAAATAGTTCCTAGGTCAATGTCAGCCAAAAAAAAAAAAAACAAGAGAAGAGAAGAGAAGAAATATCCCCATTGGAAGACAGTTAATATTGAAAGCACATAGTTTAATATAGCGATGTACTGGCCTTTGTCTTTACTTTGTTTAATATAATGAACAAAATTGGTATTGTTGAAAGGGGGCAGGAAACTTCCCTGTATCAATTCATGGCTATGATAACTGGCCCTGTGAACTTCACATCTGACCCTTTTTCAAGATTATCCAAGAAGCCAGTCAATAAAACCTGGCAACAATACGTCCCCACATAGAGGAATGCAATAGGCACCCAGTGAATTCATTCTCAGGCCTATAGTGCACATTTCCATTTCCAACATTTCTGTTGGTTCCACAATGCAGTTCGCTTGACATGTCCACATACAACATGAGATCATGGAACATCTGAAAACCACAACATACCATTCTTTTTCTGCAGAGAAACTATTTTGTGCAGGGTAGGAGTATTTGCCAAGCAGTCTGTAAGACCTGCAAATAAGCCATTGCCTCAAGATTTGAATAGGGCTGCGTCACAATCCAGTACATTAAAAATTTGGTTATAAGGTTAGTCATGAGACTTGACATAGAAATCCACACCTTCTAATAAACGTCTAACAAACACACAAAAAAAATTACTATGTCCGCAATAAGATTATGTAGTTTGTGGTCCAGCAGCTGAGAAATACACATCTAAGTGCAAAACTTTGTGAGCCTCAAAACAAGGCCTACCAAGTCACCACATGCCATGAGTGCACCCATCCAATAAAACAGCACCATATAGAAAGGTTAATTATTCGGTTTTATTTTGAGTTTCATAAACAGAAAAAAATATTTAAATAAGACTAGCGTTCTTCCTCACCACTACAATCATGGTCAGGACTGGCTATTTTGTGTATAATTTTTGACCAATGGGCTTTTTTTTATTTAAAGATTTGCTGTTAAGCGCCCATGTCGTTCTTACAAGAAAATCCTGAAGCAGACAGCCTGTTAAAAATAGAAAACAAGTCTCTGGTTTGTTGGTTTATGGATGATCTGTTGAAACAATACGCTGGGTTTCCTAAAGTTAAAACACTGGAACAAGCTGGTCTCTTGATTGCAGTCTCCACATGTGGAGGTCTCCCTTGTTTCCAAAGAAACTTCAGTTTGCCTCATTCTTCGACGCCTCATCAAAGTTCTCCACAAGGTCTACAGAGAGAAAAAGGTTTTAAAAAAAAAAAACATTTAACACACCAAAAGATGTAGCACCTTTTAATGCTCTAGATTTTTCAGTTTTGATTTCTACTGTTAACTAGTAACATCACTCTTCATCATATGAAATGCTCCAATATACCTGGTACGTCATCATCTTCTTCGTCAATGTCTTCTGCTTTAGGTGCTTTGGTGTCAAGCACTACAAAAAAAATGCATTAATCAGAAAGGTTCTAGTTTTAGAATCCATTTTCATACATGCTATATAGTGCCAATAAACGTTTCACCAATGAAGCTTTTCAGTACCAATAAGTCGTGCTCATTAAAGATTTTATACGCAAAAAAATACAGCTTCTTGCAGCATTGGTTGGATGGGAACCGATTCTACACATTCCAGTCCCCAGTGAATAGCCATTGACGTGTAATATGTATACAGAACCCATTAAATTCAGCACCAGATCTTTGACAAATTAAACAAAATCGGCAGATAAACATTTCACAAACATGATCTACTGAATTTGAAATGAACAGCCTCTGGCTTTAACCTTCTGACCAATGTCTTTTCCCAGCCCTGCCGAGTTGCTGTCAAGCTTGAGCAGCGATTTTATTCCATCAAATAATTTTGCAAGCACAGCAAAAAAAAATTAAATGCCCCCTTGACACTCATGCAGGGGTTAGGGCTAGTTGACACTAACCAATTTTGAACAAAAGAGCTAGTGCACACAAGTTACGGGGAAATGTTTAGCTGCACGGAGCCACACATACCTTGCCGGGGGAACTGTTCAGCAAGTTTGCGCAGGCTGGTCAGGCTGTCTGCACCCAGCTGGCTAAGAATGCCGGGGAGCATCTCGGTGAGCTGCTTGGTCTCAGCGTGCCCTGTGATGGCGAAGGTGTTGGCTGACAGAGAGGCCTGCACCTTGGGGTTGTTGAAGTGAATCACTGTCCCATCATCCTTGATCATGTTCACCTGGAGCGCAAAGGGACATGCTTGAGAAAATGCTCTCAGCACTGACAGTCTGCCAGCTAAGTCTTAATTTTTAGCCAACACCTACAAAGATGACTCCCGGAATTACTCAAACACAGTAATATTTACTTTTAAGGTAAATTCTTCAATGATAATACAGTAACGACCGTCTTGGCTGTTTTAGGGTTAAGTATTCACTTACCTCCTCAATACCAGCAATGTTGTTCACAGCTAGTTTCTTTAAAGAACTCTGGAGTTTTTTGTCATCGGCTGTTGCTGTTCTGTGTACAACCTTCTTCTTCCTACGTGCTGTCCCCTTTAAAACCAGACAGGTACAAATGAGTATGTTAGGGTGCAAAATTAATGTTACAATTTATAGGCGGAAAGAACAATACAGGTGATCAACCCAATGCACCAAAGGCTGGAATATACGAATAACGTTTTCATAACAAGCATTCCTTGAAGTAGAAATATTACCATCACTAATTTCACTCAAGACCCCAGAAATATCAGCAGATGCTAAATCTGCGTGTTTGATGTTGCGAGCCCATGATCTTTCAAAACAAGGCGATCGCTATACCCGTTCTATTTTTTCTTCTGAGCCACTGCAGCAACCACAAAGACTGATGGTTAATATTCCCATTTCAGGGAATCACCATTATGATTAAAACCCAATGTTCCATTAAAAAAAAAAAAAAAATTACGAACCATCACAAATGGCCAAGTGCACCGAAACAGCCGTAGGGCTCTTCACAGGCTGAACAGCACAATTACTACTTGCACACACCAGTCCATTGGCAGTGGAGGGATCAGTTCCAGAAGTTGCCCTCAACACTCTGGTACTATGGTGAATGTGTGCAGTCACGAAGAATCGGCTGAGCGGATTGACTCAAAGGGAGGTTTCGTTAAGGCTTGAAGCATGACATTTAGCCTCCATTGTTTTTCCCTAATTGGCTTGAGCTGCTGGACCACCTTCAAGAACTGCTCAGCCAGGAAATGAGCTCAGGGAGAAATGCCGACCGTCAGCTGCCAGGCCGTGCAGGTCCAAAGCAGCGCTACCAGCAAGACTCGTTCTCCAAGCAAAATGGAAGAAAAGATACCTGTGGAAAAGAGTAGGTGGCACAATGGCCAGTGGTGTACCAATTCATATATGCCTAGACACCCTCCGTCTCTTTATGGAGAACCAGGGCAGGCAGCGAGTCACTTCCAGGTAGGCAAAAAGATCTATCTGAACCAACCCAAACGAGGCTCCACAAAGCTCAAAAATACTGCTAGCAGCTCAAAAAGGGTTCATGTCACGCTCATGACACAGAGGTTCCCATTCACCCTGCACACTCCTCAGACAGGTCTTACAAGAAGTGCACCATCACTATCATGCAACAAGTGTCGAGATCCTTGCCTGTGCTACAGAAGTCCCCATACCTCCACTTCTCCATCTACCAAGAGAGCACTCGAAGGCAGCTCACGGAAACCGTGATCATGCAGTTGTAGTTCAACATGGGGCAGGGACCTTTGTGCAGAACCCAGCCAGTGGGGAGCGCGTGAAAAGGAGGCCCAAGGGACTGCTACTGCCATTAGGCCCAGAAGCCTTTGGAATTTCCCCACTGGAGTTTTTCCTGAATTAAAAAACTCTAGGCAAGCTGTAGACATTAAAATACAGCATGCAACACAGTATGTGTTGACGATAAAGCAACGTCAAACAAAAAGATTTGAAGTTGTGGAAAGATCATAAATTTAAATGCTAGACTGGGGGAAGGGTGACATAGCAAGAAAATTCACTTAAGTTTCTTACAAAAACGATTTAAGCAACTACACAAAACAGTAGTTTTAGTCCACAACCATGTTCTAAAAATGGCAATTATGGAGATGTACTTAAAAAGTCCACATCTTTCAATGCTCACCTCCTGTACACCTGAAGACAAAGAGCAATTATGGCCACCATGCTTTAATAAGACCTTGGACGCATGGTGTCACACGCTCCAGTAAAATTTGGCAGAAAATACTGTGTTCTGAGGGAAATAACCCCTAAGTTAAGGTATATATTTTACTTGAAAGGGAAACAGGACAATGTATATACATACTGGTTTCAGAAGCATTTGTTCTTTTACCCTATGGCCCGAATCTATTGTAATTGACGCGAGTGATATATCAAAACAGCCGGTGAGAGACAGGAACCTCCTGGATGGAAACAATGCCACACACTATAGTTAAATGTGTCTCAGCATACACCATAAAAGGAATGCTGATGTCAGGGAAACTGCTACGCCATGTCAGTTTGCAGCTGTTTTTTGACATCAAACGTCTCCACCCACACACAAACCACCATAGTGCCTTCGCTTCACATTAAATCCCAGGGAAGAGAAAACACTACTTTTTTTAAATATCGAATGGCTCAGCATTAACACCTTTATCTAGCTGGATATTTACTGAAGCAATTCAGGATGTACCCCTGTGAACGCCACAAAAAAAGCATTCTCTTAAGTAGATGTGGGTTACCTATTTAATAGAGAACGCAATTCCATACATAGACAGGGTGTTCCTGAATTACAAGGACATAAACAAAGTTTGCTTGTCAATAACAAAAAGGCAACACAAACCAAAAATTTTGATTAACATACCTTTCCACCTATTCGGACCTGGGCCTGAAGTTTGGCTAGTTTCTCTTGATTCATAATGATACCTAAAAAAAATATATATATTTATATATTTTGTCAAGGGGTCACATTCAAATAAATCCATCACCGATAAATGATTTTGTAGATGCCAATTCCTCATGTGCATTAATTACCTATATTAAAGTGTAAACTAAATCGCCAATTTACTTAATAGTTGTTTCATATAAAACAAAAATAATTTAGCTAGACATTCAAAAGCATGTTCAAAATATACGTTTACCCTAAACAGTCAGGAACAACTTTAACAAATGGCAGCAGATCCAACACAAACACACTTGCTTTGTTGGGTTCTCTTGTTCCTTCCTGACAGAGACACGGCTAAGAGGGGGGGGTGCGTTTTGTCTGGAGTGCGTTTGTCGAAGAAAAAAAAATGTTCTTGCATCACACCACGCTATCGAACCGAAAATATACCCAAAAATGGTTGTTTGGGTAATTCTAATATAATATTCTCAAAACTATTCCGCCATGCCGACACGGCCTGTTCTGAGGCTGAATTGGCTGTCAGGCAGGCATGGCCAGCCAGTAAACTATTAAGTATACATTACTGGCGTACAAAAAAAAACAATCTCAAATCTCGGCAAAAAAAAAGCTTGCTGGCTAGTTGTGTCGCACACAAATTATAAAGGTTACTCAACTGACGGGGGCGGTTTCATATTAGAAAAACGGACATCATTTTGATTACGCGAAGAATACAGCTAAGCTACATTTTCCGGAGCCCACCAACTAGGATTCATAGGTGACAAGTCCATTTGAAAATTACATCCACCTAAACATACAATTTAAGGGGTTTAAAATAAAGCGTATCGACGAACAGAAATAGCTATTGCAACGTAGGGATATATATATATATGTATGTGTTTATTTTCCCCCCGAATAAATAGCATTCAGCTAGGTAGCAGTATCAATATGATATAGCAATATGACATGTGCTATTTAGTTAGCGAGCTAACTCCGTATAAAGAGTAATAATGAATGAGTACTGCGTTTCAGCTGATATTTCAAACAACGTTCTTCACTATTGCGTTTACATTTCTAGTCACCTTTACCAGCAAATGCAAGACAGACAGTCAAGTTCTTCTCACCGTTTCTCAGGCTACTCCAGTCAGACAGAGCTACACGCGGCGATGAAAGATGGCGGATCCGAGGAAGAACAAGCGTTGCTGGTCACGTGACACTGAACACTTTGGCGAAATCGCTACTTAATGAATACTCAACTCATTCGGCTGTGATTGGTTCATATCCTAGTGTACGGAGTCTAAGTGAATCAGGATCTAATACGAGGAGTTTCGGTTATCAATTACGCCCATACGACGTTGCAGGACGGACATAAAGCGTCACTTCTCCATTTTCAACAATATTTTATTTGCTAATATAACGAGTATAATTTTGCAAAAAATCGGACCAATTTGGGAGAATCGTTTATATGTTTACATCCCACGTTACAATTTCCTGACTACATAGCTGTTTTTGAGTTAACACAATCGAGTTGAAAACAACCAGCAGGCTGGCCACAAAATGGGCGATTCTGAAATATTTACAGAATCGTGAAATTAGCCTGATGAAAAGTTAGATGTTATGCTATAATATAATGTGCTAATTTCTACAGTGTCTTAGTATATTGAGCAAGGAGACTTCAGCAAAATATTTAAATGATTGTAAACGTATTTCCCCAGTCTGACGCTTTTTGAAATGAAAGAGAGTATCATTATTTCCACAAAGACGCAAACTTCGTTTCTCGGTTCACAACACAGTCAATTGTAAAATTAAAATAACCCTTACAACACTTCATATTTTTAAAAGTTTCTGTTGAAAAAGTATCATGTGAAACTTGTGGGCTTTTTAATTGCGTACAACAATGGTAGCCATAGGTAAACTGGAAACCCTAATATGGTCCAAAGTATGCCCGCCCTCTTTCGTCATTTCCGTGCTGATAAAGATACTGAGTGTATTGTAAAATTACGACGGAATTAGAGGGGAAGGGCTTTAGCTAGCTGCTTAAACTTAGAGTCAAGACTCAAGATGCAGGTATCAGTGGTTAATGTGGCTTTGTGTTATTTTTTTGTGTTCACCCTTATTACGTATTTTGGATTTTCCGATGCTGAAGTGGATGGACGAGGTAAGCGCTAGCAATTTTACAGAACTTTTGAATGTCCGACGAATAACTATCGTCGAGGTGTCTTTAGCTATCTGCAACATCGAATCGGAAATTTGATCAACGTGATGACGAAGATCAAAGAATGTAGCAAGATTTGTGTTTGAAAAATATTTCAGTTACCTTTTTTAAACTTCATATTTCGCAGTAAAATTATTTTATGATCCTGTGCTGGTAAGAATATGGCTAGTGGACTAGCTGTATATTATACACCGATTAGTATGATGAATTAAACCTTTAACACCCCCTCACTCAATTTCGTTTGGATACATTATCTCCAAACTGACTAGTTTATAAACCCAGGGATAATTATCATAGTTGCTATTCACCTGGAGTTGTGATGGAATATATGGTCCTCCAGAACAAGCCCAAGGAAGCACTAATATGGGCTCGTCTATTATAATAGGTTTTATGTGGAGATCTGAAACCCCTGGACTTAGTCTGTATCAGTCTTTTTGAAATTGGCTTTAATATTCCCCTTTCACAACACCAACACTTAGTTTGTCGGACTCTTTTCAGGGTTTGGAGACAGCATCCACTGGAGGACTCTGGATGATGGGATGAAAGAGGCAGAGGCCAGGTACATTGACCGCTCCTTGTTATTTGCCTTAACATATTAAACAGTGAAGGCTTTGAAATCCAGTGCTTGGAGTCACAGTATGCAGCAAGTGTGGCTCTCTCTCAAGCTGATTGGTTTTACTTTGAAAGCCGCCACTTGGTATTTAAACAATGCCCCTCAGGAACTAGTCAAGTGAATGAGAAGGTGATGTTTATTGGTAAGTCCTTCCTTGCATAGAAAAGTCTTTAAATGATATGGCTGATGTGTTGGGAGTTTCCCCAGTGGTTTAAAAACTAGCCCCTTCATACACTGAACCTCACCTTGTTGGCATGTTCTCTCCCTGCACTTGACTATTTCTTTACACCCAGTGGTTTGCCATTGATGGTCATCATTCACAAGACTTGGTGTGGAGCTTGTAAAGGTAAGCCCTTTGTCAAAACTGTCAGATGGCATCTTTCTATAAAGCCATTAATTTCTAGTCGGTTTCCTTATGGGTTTTGCAGCAAGATTGGCTTATTTTCTTCAGCATGTATTTAATTGCTGTTCCTTTTCCTATTCACATGTTGATTTTCCCTGAAGCATTGAAGCCTAAGTTTGCAGAATCCAAAGAGATCTCAGAATTAGCTCACAACTTTGTCATGGTCAACCTCGAGGTGAGATGATACACACTCTTAATGAATGCAGGATGTTGGTCCTGTATCCTTGTTTGCCCAGTAGCATTAACAAATCTTTGTGACCTGTGGATTTCTCAACCTTTTCTTCTGTCTATATGATTTAGGGACGGTGGTTATCAAATGTGGCTGCTTGCCAGATTTCCTGTAGCAATTGCAATGTTTGCAGTTTTGCACTTAACTGCCTATATTGATGCTTTCAACTTTGTATTTTCTTAACATTATGAAACAATTTTGGTCAGGTGCGTGCGCATGTGTGTTTGTGCATGCATGTATGTGTAATTAAAGTTTATATTATATCTCTAGGATGAGGAGGAGCCTAAAGATGAGGCTTTTAGCCCTGATGGAGGTTACATTCCCAGAATCCTCTTCCTTGGTGAGTGTCTCCTTTAAATTCATTCACGGCATTGTAGATATTCATAACATTCCAACATATGTTTTGATGGTTCAACAACTTCCTTCTACATTCATTTTAGTAAAATCGGCTGGATATGCTGTATTAGACATGCAACCCAATCCCAGACCCAAAATGGAGATTACAGGAAGTTAAATTCACTTACAAATTCTGCAACTAATTTGTAGCTATGCTGCATGTAACTGCTGAAAGTGTGCAAGGCTCTTGGGGGGGCATAGCATTTGATATTAATATGGCCAATGTAAAAAACATTTATTACTGTAGCTAACTTTAGAAAAGCTGAGGGCTTAAAGGCCATACTTCTTGCCCTCTTGGCAACACTCAGGGCACTTTAAATCCACAGCAGAGCAATTTGCACATACTCAAACCTATATGCTTATAAGAAAGGAAAGGAAATCCAGAAGTTAAATTGTTTGAGTTTAGCGACTGGGGG
Organism: Hiodon tergisus; assembly: GCA_025775045.1. Lineage (NCBI taxonomy): Eukaryota > Metazoa > Chordata > Actinopteri > Hiodontiformes > Hiodontidae > Hiodon > Hiodon tergisus. The sequence goes on from JAOVYW010011093.1 coordinate 22,081, forward strand.
TGGGAATTATTGTACTTTTAAAATGCATTCAATTTCAAGTAAAAACGCATGGTTTGAGACTTGAAACTCAATGGTAGTGGTATTTTCCTGACTGTGTTGAGAACATCAGACCCAAACATTTTTAGCAATGATGGGCTTGGTCTGCGGAACTCCATAACCAGGTTGGAGTATATTGGGTTTATGGGGCAACCTGCTAAGACCGTTAAAAAGTGCTATGGAATTAAAATTTCAAAATATCCCTAGTATTGTATTCTAATCTTGAAATTTGTTTGACTACTGCGGTTAAGATTTTCAATGTGTTGCCGTTTCACAAATTGGTTCTCTGAACTCTGGAATTTGCTGCTTGCACTGAGCTGCAGAGCCTGAGCTGATCATTCCTAATTGGAATGGGTTACCCGATGATAGTCCTCCACCTTTGTTACATTGCGGTGCAAAATGGCCAAATGCCCTTTGTCAATTTCTAGCCTGTTGTCCCAGTGTGGAGAGCCCAGGGGTTCTCGGTCACCAGCAATCATGGATCGTAGTTTTTAAACTGTCTTTTCTTTTTTATTATCCAGATCCCAGTGGGAAAGTTCATCCTGAGATCACCAACAAAAACGGAAACCCGAACTACAAATATTTCTACAGCAATGCGGAGCAAGGTAGGATGTATGCTATTTTTGTTGTAAAGTTTAAAGCTTTCAGTTTTGTGCCTTATTGCACAAATGGGCATATGTGCATGTATAAGTATAATGGATTATTGCCATTAATTAAATTTCAGAATTATTTTTTATTTATATCTCATCAATGTTCATTATAAACATTTTATTAAGGGGTTTATGAACCAGAAAAATATTCATTGCAGTAATTTCAAAGGGTCAGCAGGTGGCCACCATGAGCCATTTATTTTTGACCAAATGTACCTAATGCAATTCGGTGCCTGCTTTCTGCAGTTCTGGCTGGAATGAAGGAGGCCCAAGATAAGCTCACCGGTGATGCCTTCCGCCAGGCGCACATCGGTGACGAGCTGTGAGTAAGGGGAGAGGAGGCGGCTCCAACCATGTAGTGGCCCCAACTGCGTGGGGTGGACAAGTTCGGGGCCCCGTCGCGCCTCCTCCAAACAACCGCGCTCCTTTTGAGATGTGTTCGGGATGTCCGTATTAATGGGGGAGGGCGGGGAGTCCACCTGAGTTAACTTTTTAAAGTCAGAAAAGTGCAAATAAATTTCTACATCCAAATCTGTGTTGTCAGCGCTCAAATGCAGATGCATGAGGTGTGTGGGGCATCAGGGAGACCGCTCACCGCCGGTAGGCTGGTACACTGGCGTAACGCACAGTTATACTTGACAATAGGTTTTTAATCATTCTGACGGCTATTCATTGTAATCTTCTGTTATCCTTAATAAATTCAGCTGTGTGTTATTTTAAAATAATTTAAATGTTGAGGATGAAACCAACTGTTCTGGAGAAGCTCTACACTAATTACCTAAGGCAACCGTACAACGTTAAGCAAGTCGCGTGCTTCCATGTTTTATAAAGTGCTATAGTCTTTATAACCCTAGGTCCAGTAAATTTGGCTTACTGTATACTTTTGGGGGATTTTCTTTGTTGGCTGTTTGTTCTGTTTGGCGAGTTGGTAACTCTGGCCTATAACTGGGAGGGTTTCCAGGAGACTCTATCTCTTGTATGTGTTTTAAAGACCTGTTGAATTATGACTCAGCCTGTGTTTAGTGTTTTTTTTCCATTGCCAAACTAATGTTTTGAATGTATGAAATGTCATTGTCAAACTGTATTGCGTTTTTTACACGTATAAAACCGAGTGTACATTTAAGGTTTTGAACAGGTGCAGATAAATAAATGATAATTGGTTATAAAATGATTGACGTATTGAACTGATTATGACGTTATTTCAATGTCATCCCTTGGCCAAGGAATTTTGTTTTCTTCCTGCTGGGTGTTTGCGAAGTGACCGAAAGATGGCACTATAAGGTACAAGTAGAAACTGATCGTTGATGTTGGCTGATGATCAGTTTGTAGATGAGTGCTGTCACACATTATAATCTAAAGTATGTTCTACACCGTTGGGTAGATGATACTGATGTTTTCTTTCTGACCATTTAAGGCAGATTGTGTTTTCCCCTCCACTCTGACTACATGCAGCCTGACGATTTCAACATCTTTAAGTTTTCTAGAACTAATGCCCACATTGAGTTTTATTTACAACAACCACTTATCCATTTCAAATACATTATTTTAATTCACAGTAGTTTTTTCTGGCAAATCTCAGAAATGTAAACATGAGAGATTCAGACTCATGAACGGGCAAATACTAGAATTTCACAAATGAGGATTCCGGTAAACCTATTATACGCATTACTGGCACCTAAGCACCAGTAATCAGGAGCGTGCAAACATGGCAGTTTCTTCTCCGTATTTCTTATGGGGAAATTGAGCACACCGTGACGAGTCAATTTCAAAGCTTTGAGTTAACTGGTCGAATACATCCAGTAACAAATGTTTGAAATTAAATCTAACAAACTGGTTGATAATTACAATACACGCCGAGGAACACAGAATGCACACAAAATGAAACACCACCAACATTTTGCATTATACTAATGATACCTACAACAATAACACCTTTCACATTAAAACTTGTTTAGAAACTTCTACTAGTCTCTGACCCAGTGTTCAGAACCTGTATTTAACTGCAAACCCTGGGCTCTGTCTCAGAATAGACCTGCAATTATTTGCATCCTCTTGAAATAAGGTTTGTTAAACATTAACAAAGCCATTTAACGAATGTTTAATGCAAAAAGTCTCTTTTCTCTTACTGTCTTGTCTTTGTAATAAAACGGAATACCAAGAATGAAAGAAGCAAAGGAACATTTCCGTTTGCTAAAAGTGTTCTGAGAAAAGTTTGATGAGGTGAACACATCTATACTGAAAGGAAACGTGCTTAAATAAATTTCCCAACTCTCTGTTTCCCAGCATACAGCCTCTCCACGGTAACTAGAGCTAAATAGCTGCGTTAAAACAATCAAGTATGGAGCTGCACATATTGGTGCGAGGTCAAAGAATACCCACTCAGAACAGAAGGCTTTCATGACTATTCTACAAACGTAATCCAGTCTTTGGTTCTCCTCCAAAGTAGGTAACAATACGTCCAGTCACGACTCTAACCAGAAGTACTAACACTCAGAGCCCCGCCCTCCTTTGACCACTCCCAATCTTAGAAAGTGACGGCAATGCACGCTCTGCTCAAACCACCACAGGGAGATCACTCCACAGTGTCTAATGCAGCCTCTTGCATTGTCACAGGCCACAGTGCCAGCGTAAGAGGTGGCACAACAAAATAAATGGGATTGCACACAGCATGGCCTCTTCCTTTGTCTGTTATCCCCCCCCCCCCGTTTCAAATCTAGAACCCATTACCCGCAGAGGCAAAGCCTCCAGCCCTTCAGGACACAATCCCCAGGGCTCACATGCAGGACACATCCTCACAGGCGGCGCACGGCAGGGCTCCGTGGGGGCTAGTACAAGAGCATGCTCAGCCCTGGTGCTGCAGTTCTACAAGTGGGGGCAGCACCCTTGTGTCACCAGGAACAGCTTCTTCAGAACCGCCTTCCGGAGCAGGATGTACACCCAAGGGTCCAGGATCTGGTTCCAGGTGGCCATGCGGACCGCCAGAAGCATTGGTTGGCTGGCCAAGGGGTCCTGAAGCTGTGCAGTTTGGATAATCACATTGATCTGGGGGAAACAGAAATGACAAAAAGCTTTTTTGTTAGAGTTAGCATGTATGAAATTATAAGCAGTCGTAGTAATACTTATAAGGGTTTCTTAAACAACCGTCATCAGAAATAAAACCATTTAAACTCCAGTTCCTGCCACGCTGCAAGGATGAATGCTTCAGACAGTTAAGACTGACACACCATTGTCCATGATACAGTGGCCTATTTATTCATACTCTCTTTAAATGACACCAAAACCATGGTTCAGCATGCATAAAATTATTGTGGAATGTTTTTAAATTAAAATGGAAAAATTTTAACTTTTTTCTCATCCCTGAAATCAATACTTTGTACACTGCTTTTGCTTTGATCTCACTAAGAAGACACTTTCTGACACTTCCTGTAATCTGGTTGTGACATACTTACTGATTTTTTACCATTCCTTCATAGAGAATTTGTGAAATGTTTTCGGGAGCTAAAGCCACAAAAGTTTGATTGGATTAAGGTCTGGAGGCTGAGACTGCCAGTAAAGAACATTGAATTTGTGTTCAATGAACCGCTTCTTTGAAGAATTTGATTCCACCCACCACAAAAGTGATTTGCCAATTTTGTGCTAAGCAATGCTGTCTTGATCACAATCAGCAAATTAAAGCGGCTGGATTCAAACTAGCGATACCCAGCTCATAAAGCTCAGTCTGCGCTAAGGCGAGCGCCTTTACCAACCGACAAGTCGCTCAGGGGGCCGGGTACAAGACTTCTGGCCAAAATGTCCATGTACGATCTTTAATTAATTGCTCCCTCGGCTCTAAATAGAGCCCAGTTACCAGAATAATGAAATATCTCGTAGGCAAAATTGATCCACTTTCATATATGTTTGTGGTCATGAGGTTTTAATCATGTACTTACTTTTTCTTTGTCAAACATAACGCTGTCACGATATTCCTATTGCCTTTTTCATCTTACAACAAGGTTTGGTGAATCCGTAACACCTATATGAGTGTTTTGTGTTGAGCCTCAAGTACCAGTTTCTTCCTTGCAACTCTGCCATGAACACCACATTCATTCAGTCAATACAGAATGGTAGACTGCCATGGACTGTCATCTCAAACTTTTAGCCTTGCCTCACAAACTACTTTTCTCACAGGCAGCAACTGTTCCTGTGCCTTTGAGCTTCATTATGATGGACACTACAGTCAAACTGGTTGTTACGGCTTTTTGTGAATTATTTTTTGCCAACACCTAACTCGTGAAGATCGATAAATCTTTGTCAGAACTTTCATGAGAGTTCTCTGGCCTTTGCCATGATGTCGGAGGTTACTGGAACTTTCTTGCTACTGTGTTACCTCCTTTTACACCATATGGAAACATACGGGGACCCAATGGTAGCTTCTAGAAAAATCCACAATCTTATCTGAATCTCCAAACTGTATTCATTAAAGTGAAATTTGAGACACGGTTATTTGTGCTGTGTTTCGCTTGTGGATACTTAGGGGTGTGAATGAATTTGTTTTTACATTATGTCGCCCTTTTCTGAGTTATTTAATACAATGAAGCTTATTTTTCAGTTTATCGTAGCAAAAATAAAATATTCCACAATCATTATGTTTTTATTTATTCATAAGTTCAGTTACATTTACACTCACTATGTCTTATCTCCCCCAAAGACCTTCACTGCTTTACAAGGAGAAACTGAGCCTTAACAACATAATTAGCACGTGTGACAAATTTCCAGACACAGATGAAATATTAAAGGGAAAACATAATTAACATTACGGCATGGATGACGACAAATTAATTGCAGAAAGTACCGGCAGTGCTGACAAACTCCCACCTTCATATCTATTACTGATAATGTGACCCATAAATATTACATTAAGACTCAGAGGAGAAATGTGTAGGATGTGTGACAGAACCAGAATAATTAACAAGCAAATTTAAAAATAAATATAATTGAACCTTAATCCACAATGTATTATTCACAAATGTATCAATGTATCAACGTATTTCCTCAATTTGACCATTAATTTATCCAATTCTTCTGAATGTTTAAAAAAAAAAAATGTATTTACGGTAGTAGACTGTTGCCTTCCTAGTCATTTATGATTTTTGGAAACTTCATCGCATGGGCAAAATAACCTGAAATATTTATAGATATTTAAGGAATTTCATATGACTCCCCAATAATTGTTCCCTTGATAGCTTTGGCAGTGTTAAACAAACTTTCCATCCGTTATTTATTATTATTATTTTACTTTGTCTTCGCAGCGTACTGGTCATGCTCTGCACCTACAGCCAGAGAACATTCCTGTGTGAAGGAATGATCTAATGTGCAGTGTGAATCCACGGAAAGGAACACTGTAATGGATATTTATTTCCTTCTTCTCAACGGAAAGAAGTATCGGGGATTTATTCCTTTACATATTACATCCGTCGTCATTACACCGGGGTACCCTTCAAGCTAAGTGTAAGTCATGAAACAAAAATTACCAAAACTTTCAGGGTGAATGGAAGCAAAAACGCAATAGCAGAAAATGAAGATTCATAGCCTTGGCGGAACTCCTTACCAGAATAGGGCCCCAGCAGATGCAGGAGGTCAGCATGATAGCCAGAAGCTGGCAGATCATCTCCAGGTGATGGGCGGTGGGGCCCTTGCACTGTCTGTTGCTCCGCAGCTTGGAGCGCAGGAGCGTGACACCTGTCATGGCGTTGCACAAGATGGAGACCAGCAGTGCCAGCAGCCCCAGGGCGGAGAAGAGCAGTGGGAGGGAGGCTCCCAGCCAGTCTGTGGCCCCCTCTCCGTCGAAAAAGCACCAGCTCCCGGAGCGCTGGACCTGGTAGGGCCGGCGGGCGAGAATGGGCAGCAGGGCCACCAGGGCTGCCAGGAGCCACAGAACGCCAAGTAGCCTCTTGGCGTGGTTGGAGGTAAGAGTGACAGAGTGGAAGAGGGGCCGGGTGACACCCAGGCAGCGTTCCACGGCCATTGCACTTCCCAGGAGCAGGGGGCTGAGGCCGAAGAACACCATGGAAGCCCCAAAAAACCCGCAGAGCAGGTGATGAGGGTCGAAGGTAATCCAGTCCATGCACAGGCTGTAGACGTACAGGGCCAGCGAGCCGTTGATGAGGTGACCAAGGAAATTGGTCACCACCAGGCCGCTGGCAAAGAGCAAGAAGGAGGCCTTGGACTTATGGCGGAAGCGGCGATAGGCCTTGACCAGGATGGCGAGGGCCAGCGTGTTAGAGAGGATGCCCACTGTCATGGAGACCACTGAGACCATAGCGGACAGGTTCACCTGGTTACAGGTGATATTGGACACACTGGCAACCACACGTGCCCCCAGGGATGTTCCGTTGCCGGACATGGCAGAAGACTAGGGTGTCTGCAATGGGACTGTTTTGAGACCTCTGTCCTGGTTATCCAGTGGTGGACGCTGTCACCATATAAATTGCATCCACACTACACATTTTTTTGGAACCTAAAGGGAAAGATGGCTGCTGGATCATCTCAGCACTAAATGCACAAGTAACGCTAAACATAAAGCGGTGAAAAAAGCTCCAATGCAGCCTAACAAAATGCAACTGAATAATGCACTTACTTTCAGGTGATTTATCCGGTGATTCTGGGTTGAGCCAGAATCAACAGGCTTATCATTTAGTCACCGAAAAGAAACGTTCTCTTGATAACGAAAATGTATTATGTATCCAAGTAAACAAACATTGCGACTATCGGGCAAATACAGTTGCACTAAGAAGCCTGGCCAAATGTTTTTTAAAAAAACTTTAATAATTAAACGTTATCAGGTAAATTTTAAAAAGACAACTTTACATTTATATACACATATGTTTATTCCTTCAGTGTCGTTCCAAAATTCATTAAATGCCATATAAACTACGAAATGTAATCTGAAAAAGTAAAATGAAACAGACGTGCATAAAATTCAGAATACCTTACTTAATTAGACAGAAATCAATTGAGCATTAATCTAATTCAAAAATCATACATAAACCATTGTCAGATAATAAATATGTAAAAAAAAAGAAATTTGATTAAATATAAACGACGGGTATCCAATATCAATACATCAGAAATATCTAAATTTATATTACCGTTTTACAGATAGCTTTCCACAACGGTGTATAGTAGCGACTTTGGTGGGTCTTCACGGTGTTGCTAAAATAATTTTGACTTCAAGGCAGCGCGGAGTGGAAGAAATACGTCGTAGATCTTCTGTTTCACTACTTATAGTCTGCGGATCTCCGGCGGTGGGTGTGTTTTTGTGTCTACTTCCAGAAATAGTTTGGAATCGGTAGTTACTTGGGGTACTTTTAAATATATATAGTTTAAGAAATAGCTCCTTTTGAATAGATGCAATATATACCATAAATATATAACAAATCTATATTTTCAGATCCTTTTATGGACAAAATGAAGAGAACGGTTTTTTCATACGACCGGTGAAAATCTAGTTGCAGACAGTGAGATACAACTACGCTCTTAGAGCTATAGCTTAAAGCACGGTGCTATTTACATATGAAAAAACAGCTAAATAAAAATGTACATTTGACTCCACTTTACAATAGCCCCATCCTCCTGGATGTTTCTAATCTTGGCAGGTGGTTTCGAAGTATTTTATCGGCAAAGCTTCAAGCAGAACATCTAGGTCATCTAGGTTTTTAATTTCGGAACCAATTAATTAAATTTGTCCTTAGTTTTAAACGTGAAATGTGACTGAAGCAATCGGGAAAAGGTAAGCCTAACCAGTGAAATCTGTTAAATTAAAACATCTATACAATCTATATGAATACATCTATAGGGGGAGCTAGATAAAAAATGAACAAATCCAAGTTTCAGGAAAGGCGGGACAGTTGCGGCGGTTTGCCTACATTTTATTGTTAGTTGAGCGTCAAGTAAAACGGAACAAACAGGGGTTGGATATTCATTTTAAAGCGGACTGGGCTCAACTCGAATAACAACGCTGGAGCTGTTGTTTAAAACGCAAGCCACCTAAGCTTTTTTTTTTTAAGCGAACCACCGTCACGTTTTCATTTAGACGGGTCCCTCCGTGGGTCTCGTTTTCTCCTTTTTCCTTTCAAATTCTGCGTGATAACGAGTAATTTTCTAAATGACAGTGTAGTCTTTCTCAGTGGACAGTTTACAATTTCAACAATATTTTCCCGGATATTGGTTCCTCGGTATCAGGAACCTGGGGGATGACACAACGCTTACAGCCATAGAAACAGCACAAACAAACGCGTTGTAATGCATCACAAAATGTCTATGCCCCCCCACATATCTACGGCAACGTATAAAAAGGGTGAGTGCCGGAAACCACACATGGCCATGAAGGTGGTCCAAACCCATCCCGCCTCACCAAAGGCAGAACCCAGCCAACTTGGGGGGAAATGGTTCAAAAATGTCTAATAACCACAGTCCCTTCACTGTCACAGTCCCCCTATGGACTATATGCAAGGTTAAATAGATACGTTTTAAATCTAGCTTTAAATATATATATATATATATTGTTATTTTTATTTTTTTATTTATTATTATCTAGCTTTAAATATAGAGACTGTGTCCAATTCCCACACAAACATTGGAAAGCTATTCCATAGTTGTAGAGCTCTGAATGCAAATGCTCTTCCTCCAGATTTTGATTTCAAGATGAACTGTTTAATGATATTGAGCCATATGCCATGTCCTATCAGATTTTAGTGTATTTTGTTTTGTGTTGGGCATTAGCTTCCGGGAGTATGGTTGTCACGCGTGTCACATGGGTGTTGGCGTGGATAGTGTTCGAATGAATGAGGGAATATGTTCACCTGTTCACCGGTATGGCGGCATGGAGCGGGGTTGAGTAGGGAGAATGATCGCATAGAGGAGGCATTTATCACCACTACCATGTGTTTGTGTGCTTATAGCTTTTGCTCACTTTGCTTTGATTGCCTTGCTTGTTTTAAAATTAAGTGGAAATAGACGACTTTTCGGAAATAAAAGGTAAGATAAAGTTGCTTGGAAGCTAGACTATGTTGTTGCCGCATGCAGCGAGTCGAGCAGTACAACGCTCCCTTACTTAGCCTCTCAGTGACTTTTAGTTTGTTCATAGTTACTATAAATGACAACAATACATACACACGGGGAGATTTGTTGGATAGTGGAACAACTGTTATCTGTTCAGGTTTTTCACAAAGACGTAAAGACATATTTATCGAAATTGCAGCATTTGCGATCAGTAATTTCCGCAGATATTGCACACAGGCTTTTAGGGGCATTGCTATAATTTTTTGGCTAGGTGAGATGGCTGATGTTTCTTGGCCGACAGATTGAGCACGAAGTCATGCAAGAGCGTATGTGGGAGTAATTTTCCAGTGCACCCGATTCACTAGATTCCTCTGCGGGAGTCCTGCGCCACCTGGTGGATGAAGGCATAGAGAACCATAAGCGTATACCGGCCCACAGAACAAAGCTCATATTTTGTTATGATGCACCACTATTGCAGACGTGTAGAACTTTTCTTCTCTCACATCAAGGACACACAGTTAAGTCCAGCCTTACACCATCAGAACCCTATGGTCCTATGGCTGGGGAGACCATACTGAGTCAGGGGTTTGGGAAGTTTTCCAGAGTAACGGGCATGGCATTCCAGGGGGAGTAGCGGTCAGGTTCAAATCCATGGTTGTCTGGGTTATTTAATGGGAGAACGGATGCACATTGGTCTGGATGGACTTGGGAAAATTAGTGCTTTGAATGGAGAGAAATGCAGAAACCCAAGAGTTCATTTGGAGTCTCATAGGAAAATCACAGCTGGAAAACCCAAGGACTAGAGCAGGTGACGAAATATTTAGGGGAAAGGAATCAATCGTACTAAGCAGTGGAGGAAAAACCCAAGGTAGTATTTTTCTTCACCCTTTCCAAAATGAAATTTGGTAGGATCCAGAGCACTCCCTGAAAACCAGTAACATTTGTTATCGTTCTTAGACTCCACTGATATGCTTCACGGTGGCTGCCAAAATTCCTGAAACCCTGCCGAGGTAGCCCACTACTGCATGGGCGGCACTCTGCCAATTTTGCGCCGCCATGCTCTCCTGGTCGCAATTACACTCACAGTTTGTTTTGCTTAATTTGCTTTCACTTAATATACAGGAAAATTCAAGCTTATTATCATGCAGGACAGTGAGACAGATTGGACGTGACACGTTACCATGACACGTCTGTTTCCTTGACTGTAGAAATCCACTGTCATGTTTGGGAACAGATCATTTATAGAGTTTGCAAGAAACTGCTCCTTAAATGTACCAACATTGACCATTCGTAGAAATGTTTGGCTGAGTGGTAGAATCATGAATTTGGCAAACAGGCTGATAGCATACAGGCTCTGTGGTCATTTGAATTCCCGGTAGAACGCATGATGATTTCAGCATCCGGAACGGTCTGTCAACAATCACTGAACAAAAAAGTCATCTTTAATTGGCTCTAGCTGTGATTGATTCAGTCTGACTGAATTATCGCCACCCAGCACATTAGCCCCTTTTCACTCTGAAATTGAATGACAGACACAGAGGCGTAATTCAGAATAAACATGACATGCAGCACCCGGTGAAAGGTTACGCAAGGGATCCGGGATGATTAAGCCAATCAGGACCCTGGCAGAGCACAGTGACTTCACTATTTGTGTCACCAGAAGAACAGGCCATGACTGTTCAACATAGATCGAGATTTTTTCTATTAGTATGACAAGAGTAAATATGCTTTATTTGGGGTGACATTGACCAAGATGGTGAAATGGTGAAATATTGTATAAATCCTTTTAGTGTCATGACAAAAATGTGCTGGTCTGACTTTAAAGGCTTTATGATAACCAACCATCATTATGTCAGGATTCTGCATAACGATCAAGCCCTCTGCTTTATAATTCTTTGCATTACATTACCTTTTTTATGAGTTGAAAATTTTGGAAAATGCTAATCTATGCATTAGTATATGGCAGCCTTATGTCCAAGCTTCTCAGCTTCCAGCCCCAACCACATGATAATAAATAAACATAACCACGGAGACTCCTTTAGTCTTGTGCCTTCACGTCTCCTTCAACATGAGGCCCTGCTCAGGGGTTCACTGTTTTTTTCCGTCTGTCGATGCCCTCTGTGGTGCTAAAGACCAAACTGCTAAAAACGTCCACAAGGCAAGGAGTGCAGTCCCCCAGGGGAGACTGGGCACGGGAAGGGCAGTGAGTCGGGAGGCAGAGGCAAATCCTCACTCATTCCTTCCGGGGGGCAGTGCCAGCAGGTTCCCAAGGAAACAGAACATCAGCTGCCATCGGGAACCAGGAGGGGCCGTCCCAAAAACGGAAGGTGTCTGCACCGCCACTGGTACAGCTTGGACACACTGTTAAACGGCCCGGTTCGATTCCACTGAAACAGGAAGTTTCACACATCGCTGTCTTCCGGGGGAAAACGGAAAACTTGGACAACATGGCACCCATATGTTACATGCAGACAAACTGCGTTGCCAATCCCTGGCCTGCACTGTATGTTACTGTGAAAGGGGGTGTTTTTTTTTTAACAAGAAAGGGACATTTAATCTGTCGTCTGAAATCTCACTAACTGAGTGGTAGTAATGGCCCATCAGCTGAGATGTATATGAATAAATCATTTTTATATTTTCTGGGAACAAAATAATAAGAAATCTTTTTCTTTGATGTTTATTTAGTTGATTGCACATTTTGATATTGACAGTAAAATTTGTACAAGACATATTTAACAATATAACTATATATATAGTTATATTGTTAAATATGTCTTTTTTTAAAGAGCAATCCACTTTGAATAATAGTTGCAAGGCAATTTAAGGCAAGGACCAGACCCATTATCAAAGTAAAAAATGAGTTATGGAATGGTACATTATGTTTTTTTCAATATTGTTCTGATGTCTACTTTGTAGCTTCCACTGTGCTGGGGAAATTGGATTTAAAAACAAGAAAATAATCTGGCACCATCATTGAAATGCTTTTGAAGGCAATGAGTTTGACATTTGCATAAGTAAGGGGATAATTAAGTTTTAAATGCCTCAAAATATATAACTTGTAATATGTGGAGACGCCCTGGAAAGAACATTTCAAGAGAACAATCTACCGTAGCCATACATGAATACATATATAAAATAAACAGCCTTTCATAATCTCATTATACAACAAAAAATATATTCAGAGCCCTGTGTTTAGGTTTTTGATGCAATAATCATAGAAAACGGAAAGAGGAAACTAGCCGTCCACACAGAATGTTAACCCTCCCATAGTCAGTGGCCAGTGCATCTGAAATCACTGCGTGTTTGCTTGGCCAAAGTTATACTGGGTGATTATCAAGCCTATAAGAGAGCTGAGCTCCTGAGAGGGGCAACACGGCGCTTCAAGAGGGCCCATTTAAAATGACCAAGAAGGATCGTGGTGATGTGACCGCTGTCTGACCACTGTGCCGCTTGCCGAGATAGAAAAGACTGGGCAACATTGTTGCCCATCTGTTTTTCTTTCTCTCTTAGCTGTGTAGGTCGTTAGCTAATTAAGAAAGACATTGTAGGAGTGAGACCTGTACATTTTCTTTCCTAACACAGCTTTCTAGCATTGAGGTTAGATCAGAGGTGGCCAAGTCCGCTCCTCTGAGTTTTTTTAGCCATCCAATAAGAAACTGATTTTCATCTGGAATACCATATGACTATATGATTATTATGTCTTTAAGTAAACAATTAAGATTCTCAACAAACCTGAGGGCATATTTTACATACGTAGCATTAACCTGCAGGGGAAGTGCATCACTGACTAGACCCTTACTCCCATCAGACATAAAGAAGAATAAGCCCACTTATGCAAAAAGAGTATGTTCCAAAAGAGCTGAATACCTCACTGTGCCACAAAGGTTTTTTTCACAAACCACATAGCGGAAACCAAAGCATTAGGAGCAGTCTTGAGACTGGGTTTTGGTTCAAGCACATTGTTGTGAAGCGTGCAGGTTAGTGATGGAGATGCCCGATAATGGGATTAGGGCACAAGCTGGCGCTCACACCTTCCCGCTCACCAAACAGACCCTAAACGGTTCATTAGCAGTCCCTGTCGCATCAACGCTCCCTCCCAGCATTCATTCCGCCAGCGCAGCCCGGTTGCTTCAGTCGCACTTCAAAAAGAAAATCGCTCAGATCAAGAGGAGATGAGCAGGTAAGAAAATACGTGACTGAGCATGAAAATTATCAGTGGCCCTTGAGCTAAAATCTGTACCTGGCCAGCGCACTTTTGTCAGTTTTTTTATAGCTTAGATTTATGCCACTTTAATGTATAAACAAGCTAAGTGGATTGGAGATATAGTCAAAAACAGTACATATGTTTGGAAATATGATGAAAAGAGTAGGGTTACGTCAAAGAGTTTATTTAAGAGAATAATTTTCATTAGAGAAAATTAAGATGTGAAAGAAGTTAATGCATTAATACCTGCTCTGTGTGCGCTGTGCTTTCCTCAGAATGTGGATGGTAATTAAATTTATTTTGATATGATGCAGAAGAAAAATAAACTTCTATTTTTTAGAATATTTCAGTATCTTGTGTAATGTAATAGACAGATACTTTTGCCTGAAACATTACAGCATTGATCAATAGTATCAATAAAAAATAGGATTAATTAGTAACAATAGGGCTGGCTAGCACGAAATAGGGTTAACTAGTATGAACTCTATACTAAATGGATATCGAAGATTGTTAAAAATTGCTTAACCATCTGCAGCTCTGTAATTATATTTTCTGGAATGATCCGTAATAAACCGTTAGAAGTTTTGAAGACGCTGACTGTGGCAAGTCTTAAGTATCACAAGGGCAAGCCTTTTGAAGCCTACCCAAACGGAAGGCACAGAGCTTCTGAAACACTATCTAATTACCTCTGCCAACTTTCAAACAGGGAGGAAATGGCGTGGAGTCTCCAACAAAATGTAATAACCAAGATTAAATGCAATAAGCATAAAATTAAATATGAAGACGGAAATCCATTTGCAATCAGATTCGCAAGGCTCATGGTGTAAAACGTGGCAGAGGTTTCGCAATGCTTGCGTGTACGCTCAGCAGTGGCTGGATATGTACCATACGTTTTGAGACCATGAAGCAGTTGTGTAAAACTTTGGCTCATTCATGGGAAACTGTACACTACTGTATTCTTCATCTCTCTTTTTTCTGGGAAACGAATTCTTCCCAGAAAAGCACATTGGATTTTACGTTGGTCATTCCTTCGTGCTGATGCACTCTCTGTTACAAAACAAAAAACAACAGAAAACGAATTTTCTCCCCTAAGCCAAACATTTTCTTGGCCCGTTTAGCATGTACAGTTCAACTACCATATATGAAGGAAATATAGTTACTCTGATTAAAGCTTTGGGGGAAAATATTACCAGTTCCCGGTGTGATCAGAAAAAATTTCTTAGCTGGAAGGCGGCAATCAATGGAATTCGTGCCAGTGTAATTTGAGTATATACATGAGTAATGAAACTCAATCAAGATCTGCAGATTGCAGAGCAGGACTCCTAGGAGCACTACATTAAGCTAAACCTTCCTAATGGAACGATTATACGCCTGACCGGATTCTAGCACTTAACTATCAGTGTTTTGAACGTGCTCTGAAGAGGTAGAGTCTTTGTTCTCCCTTTTTTTCAAATAGTACTTCTAATATCAAAAAACAACCATCCAAATTTTACAAACTATAATCTAACTGGGAAATAACCATGTCAAATCCAACTGAAACATTGCCGATTTACACGGATCCTCCGATGACATAGCTTGGATAACAGTTTGCAGCAATATATTCTCAATCACACTAAATGCAAAAATACAACTTGCAATACGAAGTAATCCATAGATCACATCATACAAGAGGCTAACTTCAGATTCAGAAATATGTGCCAAATGCTCAAAACACACTCCAGACAACCTTTTTCTGTCCACCTGTAAAAACATCACAACCAAACTCAAATTCTAGAGCAGGACACCCCCCCAGTTTGTTCAAATGGTGAATTCCAAACTCTCAAACTTCCATCCCAACACTCAATAAATAACAAATCTCACTACACCCACTTAATAAAAAACATTGAATAGGGAGAAAAACTATGGAAGTATGCAAACGATAAACACATTTCTTTAAATCAACTCTCGATGATAATGTTCTCGGACGACTTGTATTTTTGGATAAAACGTTACTCGCACCCTTTCTTGGATTGTTTATTTTGGAGATAAGGAGGAGAGGATCATCATCCATTTCCATTTTAACTACCAAACACCGTACAGCGTTTGGCCCCAGATCCTATCCTTCACATAACAGCACTGAAACACCTTTAAGAGTGCTCAAGCCTCCAACACTGACCAGAATGTTCTGAAAGTCGGAGGTGAACTCCAGAATACATTTTTAAGTTTTTTGGCATGTTATGGATTTGCTAGTCCCAGAGACTCTACTCTTTGTGAAGTATAATTATGCCGGGGGGGATATGAGCTAAGCCAAAGTTCAGGACTTACACAGAAATACATTTAAAATTTCCATGACCCCAGTCAGAGCAAGGATGTAGCAAACAGACCATTTCCCAGTCTTGCGCATGCAGCAGATGTACACTAAATCTTTCTTAAAGGAGTCAGACATGGGCAAGAATGAGGAGCAGGATCAAAGGATAATTCCACACTGAAGAGAGAAACATTTGGGTTAACATGGAGAAAGGCAGGAGCGATGACGTCTTTTACTATCCATCATCCACGTTATTCAAAGAATTTATACACATAACTGCAAAATACAAAATACTAATGAAAAATTCCCTTTCGTGGAAAACGCTACAGTGTAGCAACAGAACACCAGGATGAGTTCTGGTAGAGAGACAGGAGGGAAAACAGACAAGCACCCAGGACACAACACACAACCCATGTCCGTAACAGATGAGAATCTTCTTGTCCTTCTTAGCATTGAGGATGCCATTAATTCTGACCAGATTATCAACTCTACTTGCAGAAATGCAGCCGCAAACCTGCAGGGAAACTCAGCTTTGCTTCACTGTTGGCTGCTGACACTCATGCAGCTCTTCAACAAACTGCCTCCTGTTTGAGCCAAAAATGTAAAAAAAAAATGTCCAGAGCACTTGCTGCCATTGTTTAGCACCCCACTCCTTGCATAGGTGAGTCTCTTGGCTTTGTTTCTACTTTGGAGGAATGGCTTTTTGGCAGTAACTCTTCTGTAAAGACCACTTCTGATAATACTTCTCTGTACTGTTATTCCCTGTCCCCAGAGA
>JAOVYW010011102.1:5780-17119 GCA_025775045.1 Hiodon tergisus
CTGATATATAATGTCCTGATCTAATGTTAAATTAATCTGATATATAATGTCCTGATCTAATGTTAAATTAATCTGATATATAATGTCCTGATCTAATGTTAAATTAATCTGATGTATAATGTCCTGATCTAATGTTAATTTAAGCTAATGTATAATGCCCCGATCTAATGTTAAATAAATGTAATGTCTAATGCCCCGATCTAATGTTAAATGATCACAGGAGTTGGCAGCTATATTAGTTGTGTGTTTGCGTGTACAGTATCGTTAGTCAAGCGATCTCTTTAAATAGGATGCAAAAATGAGTTTCGGTTCAAAAAAGAAAGCTCTATAAAGCTATGTGACTAGGTCTGAGACGTGTGTCTTTGCATTCAGGCGCTGGCGATAAATGTAGAATTATTTTCCCCTTTTATAATTCGAAAAGAATGTACTTATTGCACAAACTAGGTGTGGATAAATCACTAAATAGGCCAGGGCTGCATTCACGTGTGATCGTGACGCAAAGAAAAAAAATTTTCCCAGTGAGGAATAGTGTAATACGGGGGTTATGAGGGAGAGGTCTGGATGCCCCGCGCTATAGACAAGGGCAGGGCCATACTGTTACCACAAGTCCAGTTTTAACACTCTACAGTTAGTTCCTCTTAGCGTTACTGCGTAGTCCTTCACAACGCATTCGCCTCCCATATGAGCAGAGAAAAAGTGAGTGCACGGGATATAAAGCAGAACCCAACGTGAGGGGCAAGCGAGGTAGAACACCAGGCAGTAACAGAACCGGCGCTTGAACATCTGAAACGCCGTCTGAATCTCAGCTCCATTTAGCTTCCCTTCCTTGCATTATAGCTGCCGTACGTCTCGAGGCAGCACAGCACTACATTTTTTATTGAATGAGACTTTTATTCAACTTTGCTTGAGTAGTCTCGCTAGATTGCGTTGCGTCTGTCATATTGAACTTTCTGTCATCGCAGCGTCTGCATAGATAGGTCACATGATTTCTCCTCCATTTTGAATTCTCGGGTAAACCTTTAAACGAGGCTTGCCGTAAAACCATTAGATTTTAATGTTAAAATGTGTTACATAGCACATTCAGCCTCGGATGAAACCAAAATGGAACTGGCAAGACTGAAGGATTATTTATTTGTTAAGGGAGAGTTTAGCTTTTACCGAGAAACGTTATTCACCAATGAGAAGCAGCACCACGTAGGACATTCCAGCCTCAGAGGTTTAGATAAAATTCCAGTCAGTGTTTAGAGGGGAACTATTTTGCTACGGGCTCCATGGTCTGTGTGTGTAAGCATTCTGACAGTCTCTATCAGCTGTGCCTATGACCTGAACACAAACGCAATAGCCTCCCCAAGCACATCAAAATTACATCATGTTTACATCCCTGCACTTCTGTGCTACATTTAAACATGGTGTGAGTACTCTGTGTGTCGCCTAGCTGCTCATCGTGGTTTGTAAAGACATTGACACCATGTTTACTGCCATTATTCTAGTTAAGCATGTTAAAATGGGATCAGGTACAGAAAAAAAAGTGTATATATATATATATATGTGTGTGTGTGTGTGTGTGTGTGTACAGCCTGATATATCTGGTCCACAAATTCAAAACAATTTGCCATGGCAACAGCTTGGATAACACTGAGAAGATAAGGATGCGTTAGCCCCTGTCAGCTTGAAAGGATAGCGACTCTGCTTTTAAACAATGCTACTTACAGGGTGTCGAGAGATGCAGGTGATTCTCCAGTGTTAAACACTGGTATCAGGCGCCATTTTTAGATCTTTTTTTCTGTTTGCAAGCTTAATGGAAGAGTATGGCAAAAGGCCTTTTTGCTTTAGGAATCTTTGCTGGGTATCTGAAACATATGCTCGATCCCAATGGAGGAAAATCTATCGGCTTTGTATCCAGCTCCATGTTATCCATGTGCAGGGAGCAGAATCGCTTTGAAGCGAAATGCTTACCAAAGTATTGCATACTGTGCGTGGTAAAGAAAGGGTTGCGATATGAAATGTTAGGAAGAATCTGCTGCTATTTAAACAGTATGACAACCCGATCCGGCATTATCCTGTAACTGCGCTGTGGTTTTCCTCTTTCGTGCCCTGCAGTCTGTACCACGGTATTGTGTTGGCAGTCACTAAACAATTATCTGGCTATGAGCCAACATACCATACTTGTTTTTTTTTCTTTCTTTTTTTTCTGGGGATTACAAAAGATGGGCTGATACAGAGGCCGACGTCTTTCTACACGCGGTCGGGACCCAGAGATGGGAGACCCAGGTGGGGGCGGTGGTGGCGCGGTTCGGTCCAGCTGTAGACCCATTTGCACTGACCCAGTTAGCGCCGTGCAGGGCTGGGCTCCAGTTGGGTTTTTGCTCTGTTTTCTGTGCTACAGCGCATCTCCTAGGCCTCTGCAGTGCGAGCTCATTAGCACACAGCTCTCACATTGACTCTCTGCGCTGTCATTGCAAAAAAAAAAAAAAAAACGCCCTGCACCTTCAGAGGCGAGGCACGAACATACATTGGCATAGACAGGAAGATACAGGGAGGTTGGGGCGGATCGTGGGATGAGAGAGCTGAAAGGGTCTCACCTCGCTGCCTGCACCAACCCTACCCCTTATCAGGCATCGATGTTGATATATTTTTTAAAAGCATAAATAAATGAGGAAATAAATAAAACATATGGTACTGCAATTTCACGTATGAGAGGCAAGCAAGGGGGTGGGGGTGGGGGGGGAGGGTTGGCTTGATTTCAGTATGGAATTAATCCGGGGGCAAAGCGTTGCGCGAGAATCAAGTGGCCCCACGGGAAACGTTGGCCCAATTCTGCGTTTGCGGTGCAAAGCACCCCCGCAGCTGGGCTAGGGCCGCACTTCCTGTGTGCAGAGATGGCGCCGAACGTTTGCCAAATTCTGCCGCCGCTCAGACTGTTGTGGAGGCTGCCACTGCAAATATTGGGTCTGCTACAAAATAAAGAAGTTATATGCAGTAGCTGTCAGCAGCAGCAGTGTTGTTTTAAAAAAATATATTATTTTGCAATGCACCTTTCATGTGCAAATCGACTTTGGTAAATTTTCTTTCTTTGTACACACCTGCTGCTGTGACAACTGCGTCTCTTGTCCCGACTAACGTTTAAATCGGTTCTCGGTTTGATGCTGAACTGAAGCAGGTCTGTGAAAACCAGGGGTGGTGCTCCACTAAAAGCTTGCAGTGGAAAGTGGTTTTCCTGCCCTGTGAAAGCTCTTGACTTCCGTAGAAATGCCACTGCGATGCGGAGGGCGCTAAAAACGGCATCCTATTCACAACATGGAGAAACCTGCTCTCTCCTTGGACATGCTTGCTTTGAAGATACCTTTCTCGCTGTTGCGTAGAAACAAAAAGCAATGACATCGCAATCCTAAAAGTAAGTTGGTTAAAAACAATAACATCTCAATCCTAAAAGTAAATTGTGTAAAAGCATTGCCTGGAAATGCATCAATACCCCCTGACATTAATAATCTGTGTGGGTTTCAGTCCAATCAAAACAACGGATTTTAGGCCCAACTCAATGCAATTAATAAATTGTTAACAAAATAACACCAGTGCAATGGGAAGAAAAAATTAACGTTTCAATGCTGACAGTAGCGCTTTTGGACGTGTGTTAGGATTGCAGTACTTCATTTTCACTCTATTGAGGCAGGAGGAGATGACTCAACAATGGGCACTGTCTGCTGTGGACCGTCAGCTGTGCTTTGGGTAAAACTAAGGTGGAAGACACACGGGGTGTGGTGTGCGATATCCGCAGGGATATCAAACCTCTTCGTAATCCTGGTCTGTCCGGCCAGGAATTGAGTATTTACACTCAAGAAGGGTCTGCATGAGCGTCGCCTTAGTCTTTCGTAATCTGGTACTGGAAGCAATGCTGCGAAGCGCTCGGCCTGGCACTGTGTAGTCTTGGTCACCTTCAGGCGAGTTAGCCTCCACTTAAAATAGCCGGAGTAGGAGCAGGTCACACGGTATGATTAAGCACACCGTTTCCTCATCCAGCGTTACTTACTAGTGCAGTGTAGCGTAGCTGGCCTGAAAAACATGAACACATCATATTTGCGTTTCTTGTGCGCAATGCACACACACCTACGAGTGCATGTCAGTGTAATACAATAAGGGTGCTAGATTTCTCGCAGATAGAAAATTCACAAACAGAATGGAATCTGTGTGTTGATCCCTGAGACTTGAGTCCCCAAACAGAATGCAGCAGGTTGATAGGTTTAGGTTTAGCCATGAGCAGTTAATTTAATTTTTAAAAATTGAGAGAGGGGACCCTTCTGATTTTATGCAAAGACAATCTGAACTGAATACTGTATTGCATTTTATTCCCTGGTTCATAAAAGCTTTTCATGCCAATTTGAAGTAAACCTCTTTGTGTTAAATACAAACACTGAAAGACTCTCGAAGATTTTAGGCTCCCTTTCTTTCGTTTTTTAAATATTAGTTTTTATTATCAGTTTTAATCTTAATTGAGTGTTTGTATCGCCTCTTGTGTGATAAGCCACTACGCCTAGGAGATGAACAAAATGCATTTTTAAACGTCAGCCCCTAAAATATGCAAAGATGGCTATTTCACAATTCTGTTAATATATTTCTATTTCTATATTTCTATATTGCTATGGTCTATTCATAACCGAAAGCATGTAGAAAAAGGAGTGCGCATTGGCTGATAAGCTGAATGGCTCTCGCAAGAAGCAGTTCCAGATTTTTGCCCATTATTTAGTGGTGTTACCTTGTTTTTAAAGCAGGTCGTTCCGTGCATATATACAAGAAATTCAATATGCAGGTGCACCAAATGCCAGTTATATCGTCTTTTAAACTAGGGACTTCTGAATTTAAAATGCAACTAATTCCCAAAGCAGAACCGTATAAATAGCACTTTCTGTCGCTTCTCTTTCTGTTGACTGCAGAAGAGTCCGAGCAGCACCTAGGGGTGCTCGACTCGTTTCAAAGGGGTCTCCTTTCCTTTTCTAAAGAACAGAACTGTATTTCTACTGCAGTGATATATATATATTTTTTTATATTACATAATACCATCACAAAACATACCTTTTAGTTTGTGTTACTATTGTGTTACAAAATGGTGGTCTGTTTGCCTTATACAGTTTGCTTTATCTATGTTTTTCAATGTTAAGATTAAGTACTGGCGGGCTGCGGCCGTTTCGGTGTACTCTCTGTGCTTCAGGGAGAAGCCGTCTCAACCCCCACCCACCCACCCCGACTGTAACGTGCCCCAGGCAGCCTGAACACCGGTGCACAACTGTGTGTGTCCAGGATCCTGTCAGAAGCAGTTACCCAGCATGCTGACCTCCCACTCCTGCTTTTAAGCCCACAGGAATGTGTCTGAGTATGACATGAGATTGTCAGATCTGCATTTAATGTTATAAAGACTTATTCTAAGCATAAGAAATTCCGTTGCTGGCTCTAAGCTTCTAGGGCGATGCAGCAAAATGCTAAGGTATGCCTCTTGGTTTGCGGTTCGAACAGGAAAGTCTTTGGCACGCCTCTCGGTTGGCGGTTTTGAATGGGAAAGTCCTTGGCGTGCCTCTCGGTTAGTGGTTTTGAAAGGGAAAGTCCTTGGCGTGCCTCTCGGTTAGCGGTTTTGAAAGGGAAAGTCCTTGGCGTGCCTCTCGGTTAGTGGTTTTGAATGGGAAAGTCCGTGGCGCGCCTCTCGGTTAGCTGTTTTGTACAGGAAAGTCTTTGGCACGCCTCTCGGTTAGCTGTTTTGAACAGGAAAGTCTTCGGCACGCCTCTCGGTTAGCGGTTTTGAATGGGAAAGTCCTTGGCGCACCTCTCGGTTAGCTGTTTTGTACAGGAAAGTCTTTGGCACGCCTCTCGGTTAGCGGTTTTGAATGGGAAAGTCCTTGGCGTGCCTCTCGGTTAGCGGTTTTGAATGGGAAAGTCCTTGGCGTGCCTCTCGGTTAGCTGTTTTGTACAGGAAAGTCTTTGGCGGTCTTTGGTGGTCAGGTGACGAATCACGCTGGCAAACTGTGATGGCGAACCCATGAGTAAAGCTGATCTTTGCTCTGATGTAAATACAGTATTTACCACATGGTGCATTTACCACCTCCCCCTTTAACCCTGCTATACTCATCTAGCACTTAACATAATTACAGTGGAAGTGATTCACCAAGAAGCAAACTCAAACTGCTGCCTTCCGCCTTGAGGAAACTATTGTGTGCTTTTCAGTGACTGCTCATTCTTACAACTGTTAGCTGTTAGTCAATCCAAAAAATTAGCCGACTAATTACTTGCCATTAGTCGATTAATCTACCGATTAATCTGATTTTGAAACCATGCTAGTTACGTTTAAGACAGAGGTTCCATGTGCAGGACATTAACTGCTAAGACATGCTGTCTTTATTGTAGCCTACAACTTATTACCGATGGCGTTCAATACCCAAGTCAGCTAAATGCATTTAACTTGTCGATATAATCTCCGGAGGAACACAATGATACAGGACTTATGAAAAAGGCACCAGGCTTATTTGCAGTTTCATTAGCTCCAGAAATTCAACCTCACATAAAGGAACAAAACATAAAATTTTTCTTCATCTAAATTACACACAAAAACCAAATATATTGCCGTTTTTCTGACGCAACGTTGCTAAATATCCAAAACTCCTCTCTTGTCCATGAGTCAGTTGGTCCTTCAAATCTTTTACTCCTCCACTGGCCCTCGAAAGCACAGTGTTAGCCAGCTAACTAACGCATTGGCTACAATATTTTATTACAATGAGCTTACAATGAGCCCTGCTATGCTTGAAACAACTAAATCAAACCACTATACACAAAACCCATTTTCATGTTTGACCTTTGCTATTACGGTTGTTGGCTAGCTAACATCAAAAATTTACCTAAAGGTGCATGCTCCCCCTGTTGGCTGAGAGTGGATATACTACCTTGATTAATGTCAGTTGTTTGAAGTGATATATTTTTTTCAGTTTCGTAAAATACAATTAAATTAAACCTTGATTTTAAAAAGAGAAACCACAGTGTTTCCCATTTGAGCCACAACATGTGTAAATGTCTAAGACTATACATGTGTAAGTCTAATCTAACCTCTAAGAAGATTGAGGCCATTTCACTGGTGTAAATTGTTAGCGATTGGTGGTAGTTGATTGATTCTATCAGAGGAGCAAAAGCAACCAACAGCCAGGATTCACCAAGTATCCTGTTATTTGTCTTGTTTTCATTTTTTGTGGCAATACTTAACAGAAGTCAGGCCAATTCAAAATATCACATTAATCACAGTTTTTATGTGGCACACAGAAACAGTGCAGGAAATTCACTGCAATAGGACGTCACTGTTAAGAAAAGTTAAGACATCGTCCTTGTACAAGCGCAATCAGGAAGCAGAGTGGTGGTTCACAGTTGGCAGAGCGCTACCTGGGCTGGTGTGGGTGGAAACTGGCATGGCTTCTGTCAGCTCTTCACAAACCTGCGTCTCCTAACGGCTTGTCGGGCACATGCAGGCTGGCAGGGCAGATGAGAGGGATGTGCCTCTCCTCCAAACAATGCTGAACCTCTCGTGCGGAACGTGTAGCCTGCAGAGCGTAAAAGAGACAAGTGGCTGTAAGGCAAATAGGATTGCAGGAGATTTCTAATGTCAATACTTAGTACAATGAATGGAACTACATTTCTAATGTCAAAACTTAGTACAAGGAACGGAACTACATTTCTAATGTCAAAACAAAAATGGCACTGCATCTCTAATGTAGGAACGTAATACGATGAACCTTCTAGTTCTCTGGAAACTACAGACCTCTAATTAATTAAATGGGTACATATATGGCATGGCATAAGATCAAATTGGTTATAAATGTCACAGTTGTCTGACAGGCATGGGGATATATTCCTATTTATATTGGTCATAATATTAACTATATTATATTAACTATATAATGTTATCGAAAGAAAGCAAAATTAGCAAAGGTTTGGATCCACATCTGCATTATTATTGGAGAAATGTCTTCATCAAAGAAATCCACTTTTCCTGGGGCACAGCAGACGTAAAGTTACACAGGAAAAGTAATTTATTTTCAAGTCGGTTCGAAAGCAGCTGTTTTTAAAATTACTGACCGGCAGTAAAACAATATGTCGCCTTGGTAACCCAGAAGGCGGGGCTTTGCCGATTCCCAAGCAGACAGTAAACTGAGGGGGAGGGAGATTTCCTACTTTGAAGTAGGCCTCCTGAAAATTGAACACACATCAATTACTTCCTTTGAGACTGTAATAAGTTGAGGTGGTTTAAAATCTTTGGTGTGCTCAGAACATGGGAGTCCCATCAGTTCAAAGTGAACACAGCCAGCGAGTTGTATCCTGACAATGTAACTTCGCCAGAACCCTGGTGGGGGGTGGGGGGGGGGGGGCTCAGGAAGGACAGCTTATTTCTATTAAATAAAAAAAGGCACAGCCTAGCCTCCAACCACCACCACCCCCCGGTGCCTGCACAGTTTCCCATCCTTCATAATGTCACTTAGCTAATGGCGTGTGTCCCCTCTGCTGGGGTTTTACATGTGCCTGTCCCCTCTTTATTGGGTCCTCCAGGTTCTTAAACACCAGCGTGGCAGATGGCTGTTTGGCTGCAGTGTTCTGCAGTCTGCTGTTTTTTTCCTTCTTTTTATTATGTATTAAAAACTCAAAGGAGTACAAAGGCAAACACGTGGAAGCTGAACTTGCTGCGCTTTGAAAACCCCATAATGGGAATTTTGCCACACCGCGTGAGGAAAAAATAACTGGATTGTGGGTACAGGTGAAAGGTGCGTCCGAGTGAGAGCAGGGGGGAAGTGTGTATACGCAGCTACAAAGGGATGCTTCTGGCCATTTCTTATTGTGTATGTATCTCCTCGCCTGTTTCGCCTTATCCCCGGGAGCCGAAATTACCCATTTAATCATTATCTGCCGTATTTTGGGCCCAATCTCCTGCATTTATAGCAAAGCTCATTGAGAACGAGGAGTCCACTACAACCGATGAAATCACTCCCCAAGAGTGAAGAGTTTGATTGGCTCCCCATTCAGGGGACTCCATTCAGTAGCATCTGAGCATCTACATTCCACTAGCTTTTTCATGCCAGTAAAATCATGAAAATTATTTTACTGGAAAAATCTATTTTTTTCTTCATTTTTACATTTAATGTAGATACAGGTTTCTGTCCACTGGATTTTCTATTCAGTTAGTACACAGATTGCTCAAACAATACCCTTCTTTGTGTGATTACATGTGCACTGGTAATATTTACAGCTTATCCAATGATGCCTTATTTTATGGTCCTGTAAAAAAATGTAAAAGCTGAAAGTTGAAACCTCGCACGCTGAAGCATGTCCAGTCTGGGAGCAGCCAGAGACAGGGAGACAGGTGGAGTTTTTTCTGCCTTTAATTCGCCATTTCAATATCAAATGTAACAAAACCAGCACAAAGGAATCAAGGATTGAAACTCAAAAGAAACTACACACATTAGGCAAAACCAAAATATAACAGCCATTGAAGCATTTAACACTTTAAGTAATAAACATCTCCAACTTTCAAATAAAGAAGCCCAGATTCCCAAACCAATCAAACAAGCAAGCAGACTTCTCCATGGAAGTCATCTCTTAACAGTCTCTTAATTGCAGGCACCAGTGCGTGGTTCAATTAGCATAACCACACTCAGGTGCTCAACGAGATCCTATGAGCTATGAGCATGTCCATCGGTGTAGGCCTGGGCATATCCAGGGCTTGAGATCGTGGCTCCTGGCCTAACTATAATCTAACTATAGCTACAGAGGAATTTAATGTTAAATGATAATCAAAGATTATTATACTTTGCAGTCCTTTCCATGCGATGTCTCTCGTATCCTTTCATTAGGTTACCTATGAGCCTTTTACACAAGCTGCAGATTTTCTGTTGGTGTCCCCTGCCACTGGAGCTAGTTTGCCAGCCAAACAGTTTAGCTATTGATTGTATGATATTCAAGTCATCAAGCTAATTTGATTGTTGAGCCCACTGGGTAATGAGCTGGAACGGGAGTCGGCAAACAGGGCTGCTCTCTAGCGTCTCCGCACCTCGTTCACCAGCTGATAAACAGTGTGAGACCAGTTGGCCCCCTACCAGAGAGGGTGTCACAGGTGTCAGACCAGTTACAAACAGTGCCTCGCCGGCCGGGAGTTTGGTGAGGGGAGGTGATGCTCAACCTCACTGGCAGCAGTCAGAGGTCAGTGGGAGGAGCCTGAGTAGACCAAGCCCAGGAGTTCCAGGGTGCTGAAGTGACCAGGCCTGTGTGCAAACATCTAACTGTTATGGTGGCTTTTGAGCATAACTCGGCTGATGCTACAAAAAGCAAACCTTTCTCAACTCGCTTAGATGTTTTTCCACCACTCACAATGGCTTCCCCAACATTTTCATTACTCCTGTTTCTCAAACACTGCAGCACTTAAATAGATCTACATCACAGTATTTAACTGTAGCGGACAGTGATGATTAACAAGCCAGCCTTTGTCTCGAGGAAATGCTTGGTGTGGGAGCAGTTGTGCTGTGCCGTGCTGTGCTGTGCTGTGCTGTGCTGTGCCGTGCTGTCCCAGTACTGGGAGCTCGCACGTTGATGCACATCACGTTCTCCCTCCTTGGCTCAGCTTGCGGCCCCTGAGGGGCCCTCTTCACTACAGAAATGACATGGAGAACCCTCCTAACACTGAAGTTTAGTGGGATTGGTGGCCTTGTTGAAGTGTTGCTTTCTGGTTTTGTTTTCAGAAAACGTGCATGTTGCCCTTCGTCTGCGCTGTTCAGTGTAAACACAACCTTGCTAAAGGAGAAAAACGTTCAGAAGATCAAATGTGAGATTAAAGGGGGACATTTCAAAAAATAAAGTTGGGCCCTGGATAATTAAAGAACCCAAATGCACATTTTTACATCGATGCAGTCTTTTTGGTGTTAAAATTATACTCTAATCCCCCTGGTAGAAAGCTAAAGATACTTAGCTCTAAAGACAGTCCCTGGTTAACCACATAGGAAATGGAAGCAGAGGCTGGAAGCTGGAGAAACAGGACACCCTGCAAAACCGACTGCACCAAGGGCCTGCAAAGTCTTCTACTTTTCCAGAATAAATGATTTTTTACATTTTCAGCATAACAAAGAAATTAGGATAACGTTTTGCTTTGCTGCCTGTGTGGGTGAATACGACTGTTAATACTCCTGCATTCCGGCGTTTCACTGCTGCCTGTGTGGGTGAATACGACTGTAATACTCCTATAGCCCGGCGTTCATGGCTGCCTGTGTGGGTGAATACGACTGTAATACTCCTATAGCCCGGCGTTCATGGCTGCCTGTGTGGGTGAATACGAC
>JAOVYW010011102.1:24097-35485 GCA_025775045.1 Hiodon tergisus
TCTGTTCTGTCTCCTCCAGCCGTCCTGTTGAGCTCCTGCAAAACATCTGTTCTGTCTCCTCCAGCCGTCCTGTTGAGCTCCTGCAAAACTTCAAGCAGGTTTAAGCTGACCTTTTTGTGTGTTCTGGCGGTTTGAAGCGATTCGCCCATGGAACGAGTATTTGAGTGTCAGGGTTTTACTCAGGGGCCACTCTGCGGAACAGGAAGTCGCCCCTGGGCTGAGATGATAACTAATCCTCTACAGCTGCAGCCTGAAAACATGCCCTCTCTGGAACACATCCATTCATCCCTTAATGGAAAGATGCCCTCGTGGGCCCGAGATGCTCCAAAAAGAAAATGCCGGAAAAAGTAAACCACCGATTGTCAGAGTGTTTGCGGAACGCGGAAGACACACAATGGAAAGACAAAGTAAATCCTCACAGTGTATTCTGCTCTCGTCACTTCTGGATATGGAACAGGAGTTTATAACAGAGCGCATTTATACAATGAAGCCGAGTGCAGTGGACTGTTTTCTGTTTGTTAGCTTCTTGGCAACGCTTCATTGCCCTCACACAAAGCACACAGCAAAGCTGCCCTGCCAGCAGACACACCCCTCCATCCTAACTTTCCGTCGATCTGTCCTGTCACCTGAGAGGCCCTACTTGTCCCAGAGACGCTCACCGCTCTTGGTTTTACTGGCCGCTGCCTCCGATCCTTTCCCGTGCCACACCGAGCCTGTGGTTCACCCCCACGTCACCACCCCCAGCACCCCAGCACAATAATCACGCCCATATCCTCGGCACCTCTCTCTCCGTCGCTATGCAGGACTCGACTAAGTAAACGCCACTTGAGAGATCTGTCCGTGAGCTGCCGGCAGAGGGGGTGAAGGGCCTCGTCCCCTGGGTCACTGGGACGCGTGGGGGGGCACGCAGTGCTGCGAGGATCGGGCCATACCTCCGACCCAGTCCAAGAAGACGAATGCAGAGTGAAGCAGAGCGGGGGAGAGAGAGAGAGGGAAGAGAGAGAGAGAGAGAGAGGCGGCATTAGGTAGAGGAAGAGAAAGAGAGAGAGAGGGGGGGGAGAGAGAGAGAGGGAGGCGGCATTAGGTAGAGGAAGAGAGAGAGAGGGGGGAGAGAGGGAGGCGGCATTAGGTAGAGGAAGAGAGAGAGAGAGGGGGGAGTGAGAGAGAGAGAGGGGGAGAGAGCGAGAGAGAGAGGGGGAGAGAGCGAGAGAGAGAGGGGGAGAGAGAGAAAGGGAGAGAGGGAGAGAGAGACAGAGGGAAGAGAGTGTGAGAGAGAGCGAGAGAGGGGGGGGAGAGAGTGGGGCATTAGGCAATGCGGGGGAGAGAGAGAGATAGACAGCAGCGGCGTTAGCTGCAGTTAAAGATACACCCTCTCCTCAACATTGCTAATGTGATGAGAACGGACTCTGCCCACCGGAGACGCGACCCCAGGGGAAACCGTGGCCAACTAAAGGGAGGGAAGTTTGAAACACATCACCACGAGCATTAAACACACTGTTCACTCAAGCCCTCGTTAGCATCGCCGGGCGCAGCAGAGTGGGAGAGTGGGTGGTTACTGATGTCCGCTATGGGTTAGTGCTGCTCTCCCGTGTCGGGGGCCTGTTCTCTCTGCCCGCCTGAGGAATTTATTATTATCTCTGTGTGCGCGTTTTCAGCATGGAGCCTGGCGTAAATCAGTGCTGCCATGGCGAAGTGCTGTACAGTGGGCACAAACGGAGCTGAATCGTCCCCGGAGGACAGCAACACAAACAAGTCAGGAGGAGTTTGTGTCAGCCGAGCCATCAGCCTGCGCATGGAGGCGGCCCCCGTTAGCACCGTCTCCCAGAGATGGGGGAGGGGGGGTGTAAAGACCAGGTCGGTCACGATTCTGCCCGCCTTCCAGCGCACAGCAAGCAAGGAGGGGGGGAAAAAACAACCAGAACCGTGCCCCGTTTTTCAGATTGTCTTCTCAAGTAAGCGTTAACTGTTGAGCCCGTGTTTGCGCTCAAGAACAAGGTCCATGGTTCGTACGGTCATGGAAATCTAGGAAACGTTATGAGATTTGACGTGAGGATTTTCAGGCCTGGAAAACCACCTAAAAGCCATGGAAAAGCCACCTTTATTAATACGTTTTTTTTTTTTTTTGCAGTGTCTTCAAAATCGGCTAAATCTAGTTGGACGTCTGAATATTTAAAAACTTTGGCAACCTGCTAATCTCACGTTACATAACTGTATTTAATAACATTTTTTATTTTTATTTTAAAGAAGAAGAAATAATTAAAAACTAAGAAAACGCTATTAAACACAATTTTGGTCCTAGGCTTTGTCTTTCGTAGAAAATAACGATGGTTTGACTGCAGAGATTCGCCGGACTCTTAAAGTCACTGACTGTCACTATTCTAAAGAATTCTGAGAAATAAATAAGCAACCTTTTTCGAGCATAGGCTTCCAGACAGTAAAACCAGAAAATGTTCGCACATGGAGGAAAAATGCGCTCGCTTACTCGTTACTTTGTAACGTAATTTGAGCGGCATTATTTAGTTGTCCGAGGCAACCCTGTTTTTTTACTTCCTCACTGGGTTTCTAAGCTTCTTCTGCAATACTTTGTTATTCCGCTTATTGGAGTTCGTTTGTTATTTTGGGACTTAAATCTCAGTCTGTAGATGCTGTACGTTTAATACATTTTTCTGCGTAATTGGTTTCTAGCCGAATGTTTGTTTTGAGCTGTTGAGTTGTTTTCTAGATTTACTTGTTGGGGATGACTGAACTCCGGATGCAATGTGGATTGTTACTTGCCCCACAATTCAGTGTATGTTTTGATGCGTGTTGCATCAAAGAAATATAACCTTTTTCATATAGAATTTTAAGTATAATTAAATACAAATCATGCCTATTTCTTACTGTTACAGTTACTTAATAACTTAACTATTCATAATAAAAGACAGTCAATAACTGTCAGTTTCCTACAGTCAATGGCCTGAAAGTCCTGAAAAGACCAAAGGTGTATGAACCCTATAGGTGGGGCCGATAATGAAGGAGTGGACTCCCTTTCTTCCCAGTTCCAATTGCTGATGCCTCCTCTTACTCCTTTATGTCTCTTAGAAGACTTCTCAGCAGTAACTCCTCTGACCCATGTGTCACAACAGTCCGCTCTGTGGCACACTCACCCTCTCCATGGCTACCCATCGCCATGGCTTTGGGCACCTCATGAACTCCCACCACTCAGGCCTGCAGTTTACCCCACACTACTGCCAGGGACTGTCCTAATGTCGCCCTGGGACGTCCCATAATGGCACAACAGCACCCCCCGCCCCCATCGGTGAGGAGCGTGCTCCAGCCCCGTGGTGTTGATTTGGGATTAGCTTCTGGCAAGCGAACTTGTCAACAGCTTTGTAAAAATCCAATTACAGAATATCATAAGCCCGACATGTTTTAAACCCCTGTGATAGCCAGAGATTTGTATTGAGCGAGATTTCCCTCCATAGAATGTGAGCCGACTCCCTTGCAACGCAGAAACTCTATCATTCTGATTTGCTGGGTAATTCCTGACTAAATGAACGATTTACACAAGTATGGAATGGCTGCCTGGATTGGTGCCACATCACTCATGTCGGATAAGGGTTGCAGGGTACAATGTGTAGCGCCCTTATCTCCTAATGGAATGAAGATAGCGATTAATTGCTTGTGTGTGAGGTTTTGTTTTGGTCCATGCTCCTTGCCATAGTGCCGCCGCGTTTCCACGGTGGCCAGGCGGTTCCGGGTGCATCACGTTTCAATTGGGTTCAATCAGGCGGGATTCATATGCAGAGCGGGTGGAGAAGCCCTGGTATCTCTCATCTACAAATGACAGGTTTTGGCTGCGTGCCGTTTAGAGCGATCGATTTGTTATCAGCTCTCCCGCTCTGAATGTCATATCCTTTCTCCCGTGTTTCAGGAGATTCGAGCTTATAGGCCTCGCAACTGTAATTGTCTAGGAAAATCTCAGAAATCGCACTTTCATTGAACAGTTTACTTATAAATCGATTCCCTGACTGCGGAATCTAGGTAATTAATCTTGTACATCTGCCACCTGGTTGGTATTTTATTCTGACTATTGAGTTAGAGGTGGGGGGTTGGGGGCTGTCCGCTGTAAAAACACTCTGTGCTGTTTGAGGTACACTGCGGAACCACGTGTAGGGCATGTTTTAGGACGGTCAAAGAGCATCACCCACTCGGGCATCTGACTCGTCACCCTGACAGGGCCAGAAAAGGAGGCGGTGGTCGTCACCTCCGGGGGGCATCTCGTCCCGACGGAAAAAGGCTGTTTAGGAAGGGGCGAGCATGTGCACGCAACGTTACATCAAACCTCAGAAAAGAGTGCGTTTATAAAGGGAGAGGCCACTGATTTGCTTTTGACCTCGGACGGCGATACCTCACGGGGGGACGCAACCACACAGGATGCGCGATGCCAGGCGGTGGGAGTCAAGTGAGAAACCAAGCGATGATGATGATGATGAAGATGATGAAAACGGAGATCATTTTCTTCCTGGAAGAGCATGAACCGCCCTGACAAACGTGTTCTTCTCTTTTGTGCTCCACACCCAAAGCACAGCCAGCTTTATTAAGAGATACTGAGATAAAGCCAAACCCAAATCCAATCGTGGAGCATGCTGCCGTTCCCTGGAGAGTGAAAGTGCATGTGTGCACCAAGCACCCCCTCTCCAGCGTTGTCTGACCGATTCGCCCTTTAAAACGCAGTCTATGGGCACGGACATACTGCTGTCAGAGTAATAATGTGTAGCGGAGCACTGACAGTTAGGCAAAGAAGAGTTTGATCGCTCCATGTTTGCTAGGGACAACCCATATTGTTGGAATTGTTTATGAGCACGGGTTTGACATTTAGCATAATAAATCCTTTTAAGCCTAAAGTTAACATTATGGATCATACTGCGTCGACGTCTCCTGGGGTGAGCAACCGCCCTCCGAAGAGTCAGACGCCTCACATTTGTCTTTTCTAGCCAAAGGGGGCCTGTCGAATTTCTAACTGCCATTTAAACAAATGGCTGGACATCTCCGAATGAAAAGATCTGATCTAATCCCCCACAGGGATACAATTGTTGTCTCGCTGTGACCGTTTCTGAGGAGAAACGAGGGTAGAGCAAGCCTAGAGCAAGGGGAAGGCGAGAGAAGGAGGGAGGGGTATAAAATGGGGATGAGGGACAGGGGACAGGGGGGTGAAAGAGGAGCATTGTGATCAGAGTTGACATTTATGGCAGAACGAGAGTCGGCTGAAATGCCCGAATCCCATGATTCTGTTCCGGGAACAGAGCGACTGTAAGTTTCCTGTTTTTCTTCCCCTTTGTAATTTGTCTATGGCAGTGGCTTCCGAGCAGTGTGTCCTGCTTGCCCCCTGAGCCAGCGCGAGGGGCGCAGAGCCTCACAGCAGCGGCCGTTACAGAAGCCCTGTTGAAGGGTCCCTGGGTGAGGGGAAGCGATGAGGCGGGCAGTATTTTACACCCTCCAGTGTTGCGTCTGGAGGCCAGGTGTTAATTACACTGAGGACGGGGGGGGGGGCCTCAGGGAGCTGCAGCGCTCCTATAGTCTGCTTTTTCCCCATTCACACTGGGGTTAGCAGAGAGACACGGGCCCAGGTAGACCCCAGGGAACCGATAGACAGTGAGGCACAGAGGGGACGCGCCTCCCACCCGCTCGCACTGAAGAACAGCCGCGCCACAGTGGAGAGGTCAGAAGCGTCGCTCAGGCCGCAGCACAAATTGGGGTCAACAGGGTCGCCGGGCGGGGTAGAAAAACAACCCCGGGTGTGTGGCCCCACTCACATCCACGACAACATCACTCGCTAAGCTTCTTCGAAAGCTTTAAATGACATTAAGATGAAGTGGCTTTTCTCCCCATTTCAGAGAGTTTCTGATTGCAGTGGGTTCAGGGTCAAACACTCTTAGCACCGGCTCCATCAAAACAACCAGCATTTAGGGGCTCGTTCATCCGGTGGCCTTCATGACTAAGTAGCCAATAGAAACGCAGCATTGCAATTTTTTTACTGAGACCATTAGATAGTAGGCTATTTGTCAAGTCAATAGATTCAGTGAAAGACACAATGGACAAGGAAATGGCTAACCATGTCTCTACCTGTTCGATATCTACATCCGTCCATACTCGTCTCATTGGTGCAAATACAACTTGTCCCCCATGATCTCTAAATCGGCTTTTCCTGGTGACACACAATGTTTCACGGGCGCTGTACACACCTGTATGCTACTGAGTAATGATTTTCCAGGTAACCCTCTCCTCCTTGGGTTTTTGACAGTTTGTGTACGTAGCTCGGTCAACGCCGCCGTGTTCTGGAGGTGAAATGTGCATGACTGTCCAGTCTGACGCCTTCCTTCCTGGATGTGACTTGATTCCTCCTGCGTTTCTCTGTCCCTCTGTCCTCCATCCCAGTCTGCTCCCAGTTCTCCAGGGGAGTTTACGCCATCTTCGGCTTCTACGACAAGAAGTCCATGAACACCCTCACCTCCTTCTGCGGAGCGCTCCACACCTCCTTCGTCACGCCCAGCTACCCCACTGACGCTGACGTGCAGTTTGTCATCCAGATGCGGCCTGCCCTGCGGGGAGCTGTCCTCAGTCTCCTGTCCCACTACAAGTGGGAGAAGTTTGTCTACCTCTACGACACCGAGAGGGGTGAGTTCCCCCTCAGTTTCTCTCGCCCGCCACTGTCATTCATGAGGCACCTGAAACCTTCCGAAGTAACCCTCTGTTCTCCTCTACGTGTACCTCAGTGCTAATGAAGCTCATCGGCTGAAATTTAATGCATGCACGACGCATATTCAGACTGTAGGTATTTGCATAATTTTAATTACCCTTTATATAGGATCACAACTTTGTGCTTGAAAAAATCCACATACTTCAATTCACAGCTGTCCTAAATCACTCAATCAATAGCTTGACGTCTCTGGAGACAGGAAGGATGTGGTCTCTTTAAAACATGATCGAGCATTTTCTGTGCAGCGAGCATTTTAATAAGAAATCCTTTCAGTGTGATGGTGCTTCCTGCTTCACACCTGATCTGTCTGTTGTGCTCAGTTCTCACGTTGTCAATTACTGGCTAACGCGGTATTACAGCTATAATAGAACGCATACAGAGTTTTACAAATAGATATATTTTTTTAACTTACTATCTGACTTCAGTCGAAGTGGTTTGGGTACAATGTTGGTGATGAACTGCTGTGAAGGTGATGCCTTTCATCTGCGCCGTGGACGTTGCATTTGCGGTGGGCCGCAGTGCTAGCACAATGTGGGCAGGACATTCCGTGTTTACCGCTCACCGGGGGCAGGACATTTATAACACAGGGGTGGTGGAGCTTACATGCTCCGAACTTCAGAGGCCAACCATAATTAATGTTTTTTGAATGTCAGTATTACTATGGAATTTTATAAACCTTGTGTAAAGATGTGCCATTTTTGACTGGGTTCTGCACCCTCTACCTGATCTGTGGAAACAGTAAAGATTTGCCAGTTTTGACAGGGTTCTGCGATACAGCCTCTCGGTCCTCAGATCTAAGCTTTGTCCTAGCGTAATGCTAAATGAGCCAAAGGCACAGATGCAGGTGTTCTGGCTCCAGTGGGCCTGGCGTTGCGCGGGGCTTTAATCCTCCGCCGTTCCTCGAAAATCATTTGCGGCTAATTGGATTAGACAAAGGAGGGAAACGTTGGGCCACCCTGCTTCTCTCTCTCGCTCTCGCTCTCTCTCTCTCTCGCTCTCTCTCGCTCTCTCGCTCTCGCTCTCTCTCTCTCGCTCTCTCTCTCTCTCGCTCTCTCTATCTCTCTATCTCTCTCTCTCGCTCTCGCTCTCTCTCTCTCGCTCTCTCTCTCTCGCTCTCTCTATCTCTCGCTCTCTCTATCTCTCTCGCTCGCTCTCTCTCTCTCTCTCGCTCTCTCTCTCTCTCTCTCTCTCGCTCTCTCTCTCTCTCTCTCGCTCTCTCTCTCGCTCTGTCTCTGCTACTTGTCCTTCAAACCACTACTCGCCCCAGCCACTGGACTCCAGCCAGCTCCCTCTCAAGGTGAGATTCTGGCGGGGGCGGCAAGAGGAGGAGGAGGGGGAGGAGGACGGAAGGAGGAAGAGCGGGGGAGCACTTGGTTTGGGGGCTGCGGGTTACGTTGTCGCTTGTCTCATCAAGCGGCATGCTCAGTGAGAAATACAGTATCAGGAGCCTGAAGTTGGCCAGACTACCAGCGAGAGGAATCTGGGGGTGCCGTTAGGATTGTAATACTTACATTTTTACCATTCTTGTTTCCCTCCAAGAGCTCCACCTTGTTTGCCGAAAAACAAATGGAACAGGTTATCTATTACTGTAATGGATTTTGGTTCTAACACTAGATTATTAGCTTCCCGTGGTTTCATTTAGATAATATGTTTAGCGGGGGGGCTGCTAGCAGGCTTATAAACTAATTGGCAGCAATAGATTACTTATAAAGACCTTAGTTAATGGTCCTCTCTTTACCATGAATTACAATAAAGCTCTTTGTCTCTTCAACTCAGAGGAACAAAACAAAGCAAAAAAAGCTGCATGTTTCATTACAAAACGTAATTTGTGTGTATTTACTGGAGCCTGGTTGGTCTGACGGCACAATCTTGACCTTGGATGCATTAGTAAACAGTGGCATGACACTTGACTCGGACTTTCGGCTCGCACGTCGCGACGGTACATAAAAACACTTAAATACCCTTAACTTAAAAACACAACATGCACTACTAATATAGTCCCGCACTACTAATATAAATTCATTTAGCCAGCACTTTCCTTCTGCACTGATTTGTGACGGCACTTCTTATAGAACAAAATGTGCCGTCACAATTACGTTTAATTCTATTTTTACGCAGAACTGATCTCACCACACACGTAAAAGGTTTTTTTTTTTTTTTTTACTTTATGAAAAGTGCTTTTAGGCCAATTCAGGGTTTTTAGTTTGGAGGGACTGCTTCCCCTGTGCTGTGTACTCAGTTATTGGGAGCTAAAATGGGCAAAACGTGGGTCCACACACGCAAATTCAGAAGCTTGAGAGTAAATTAAAAGGATATTTCAGTTGAAGGCTTGCCTCTGAGAGCCACTGAACAACATCGACGTTTCAATAGGGCGAGCCACACAATGTGAAGGGGCACATGCAAAGCAAGTGCAGCAAAGGATTCTGGGGAATGCGCAAATCCGGAGCGAACGAAACTCTGAGAAAAGCCTTCAGTTTAGGTTTCTGTAGAAGATTCTAGACTGGAACTACTCCCAGATCCCAGTTGTTTGTTTTTTGTTTTCGATATTTAACGGAGAAGCAGGCTATTTGTCTCTTCAGTTTTGGGGGCGTGTCATGATAAGTGGACGCTCCTCAGCCCTTCTCCTCTCCTGCAGCCGGCCGCTGGGAGCTAGCGTTTGCATCTCTGGCACAGTGGAGAGGGATGATTACTGGGTTTATTGTCTCTCCCAGGCACAATCAACCTAGCTTTGTTCCTGACTCAGCACTCTCACCTCTGTTTGATTTATGGGGCGTGCTCGCTAGCGCGCCGCCGCCGCTGTCGAAACCCGGAGCCAAAAAAAGAGCAGAAACAGGGAGTCACCTGACAACGACAACGCATTGTTCACTTTCCTGTGACCAAAGCGATAAAAGTTATTTTTCAGCTGAGAACCACTGTCCGTTTAGAAGTGTGATTGCGTTGTAAGACAGGGGTATCCCGGCTATCTGGGAATAATCAACAGAGGGATCCCAGCTATCTGGGAATAATCAACAGAGGGATCCCAGCTATCTGGGAATAATCAACAGAGGGATCCCAGCTATCTGGGAATAATCGACAGGGGTATCCCGGCTATCTGGGAATAATCGACAGATTATAATTATTCCTGTCTACATTGGCGCTCTGCAACATCTCCAACATCACCTCTGAATGCAAGTCCCACGATCATGTAAAAGAATGTATATTTGAAACATCGCTCTGTGCAGATTTGGTTTAATAGCCTGGCTATAAGTCCAGGCAATGGCAGCGTTTGATCCCATCAGGTGTGAAACCTACGCATCACCTGAAACTAATGAGTGGGTATTTATTTCTCGCTACCCAGCATGCTTTGATCACAGAAGAAGTAAGTAAACATCTTCTCTGTGCCCTAGCCCATCTCTTTTGTTCGACCCCTTTTAAATAGAAGTGCTGGTATTATATTGACTTACCCGTTTAATGAGGACGATTCCTTATTAAATTTGGAGAATGCTCTGTGATGTACGGAATGCCAATCAAGGCTCTCCTTTTTTATACTCCACGTATAAGACGTATATACGTATATGGCCAACTACCACAGGAGTTGGTATCCTCATTTCTTGTTGTCATTATTAAAGAATGTAGTTTTACAATACAAAACAATTTGATGTTTTTGAAAAAACTCAATTTAATGTTTAAGAAGACGCATTTGTTCTGTTACAGGACTGGCTTTAGCTATGACCTGAAAGGGGCAGCTAATTAGTTGAGCACACAACTCAGATTAGGCGCATGAATCTGGAGTGGAGTAGTTCCTACAGCTGTTCGTTCTGTCACCGTTTTGACGGTGTGCGTCTAGCGCCATAGCTACTAGAAATTATTTGTAGAGATAAAGGCTTTGGTTCATACAATGATGGTAAAAATATAGGTGAGACTCTCTGCAAATGTAGGAGCTTTTAGAGATATGAAGTGCATCACATTTAAATGTATGTTAGGTTCTGAAAAATTATTATGTTGTCGTTAGTGGCGTGCAGTTTTGGACATTTCAGTTTTTTCAGGGTTTGCTTTTGCTTTTAAAAACATGGTTATTGGTAGAAAAAACGTTTGTTTCTATATTCGAAAAAAAATAAAAAATTCAAACCAAAACCGAAAATTTGGTTATACCGCATAGCTCATGTTTTCATAACAATTTAACCCCCCATCCACAAAATCCATGCGTATGCAGTTAGAATATTTTATCAAGTCTTGCTTTTTCCCCCTTTTAAATTATGGCTAAGAGAGAAGCGGCTGACAGAGTGTTCCTTTGACCTGAACCGTGTTTGTGGTTGAGGGTTCGGCACAGGGGTTGTGCGTGCTCTCTCTTCGCTCTGTCACCTAAAAGCTTATCACTAGAGAACCAGGCTGCCCTAACGTGAGACCAGCTTCACCGACCCTGGCTTGTGTCTGCGTGTGAATGCCTGCGGATTGAAATCTTTTCACTAGAGAACCAGGCTGCCCTAACGTGAGACCAGCTTGACCGACCCTGGCGTTTGTCTGCGTGTGAATGCCTGCGGATTGAAATCTTTTCACTAGAGAACCAGGCTGCCCTAACGTGAGACCAGCTTCACCGACCCTGGCGTTTGTCTGCGTGTGAATGCCTGCGGATTGAAATCTTTTCACTAGAGAACCAGGCTGCCCTAACG
>JAOVYW010011152.1:0-22331 GCA_025775045.1 Hiodon tergisus
ATCACAGAAGGTGTGCAGGGAACAGAGCGATCACAGAGGGTGTGCAGGGAGAACAGAGCGATCACAGAAGGTGTGCAAGGAGAACAGAGCGATCACAGAAGGTGTGCAGGGAGAGCAGAGCGATCACAGAAGGTATGCAGGGAGAACAGAGCGATCACAGAATGTGTGCAGGGAACACAGAGCGATCACAGAAGGTGTGCAGGGAACACAGAGCGATCACAGAAGGTATGCAGGGAGAACAGAGCGATCACAGAATGTGTGCAGGGAGAACAGAGCGATCACAGAAGGTATGCAGGGAGAACAGAGCGATCACAGAATGTGTGCAGGGAACACAGAGCGATCACAGAAGGTATGCAGGGAGCGTTTACCACAAGGCTATGATATGATGCAAGAATGGGAACAGATCAGTCATTCCAGAAACTTTTTTTTTTTTTTTTTTTTACATTGTTGAACAGTGAACAGTGTCTTTAAACAAGGAATGATTCTGGAATGATGAAAATCTGATATTGCTTAATTTTAATATATTAGTTTATTATTAAAATATTTAATATATAAAAAACACCTCTGTATTTAAGTATCACGCACACACACTAGCTAGCCGAAACTTCAGTTTCACACAGAGCTGCCCGACTGTAACCACTGCATGTTGAAGAAAAACATTTTTTAAAGGTTTTAAAAATGTTTTTTATTTCCGCTTGAAATCGGCAGTTGCGCTAACTCAGCTTGTCACCGTAGATCTCGCCACCACGTGCAGGGAGGGTGAGGAAGTGTGACTAGCCAACTCCAATCCAAGTCGCCTTCGAGCCCCTCGTTATTCCACACCGCGCACATCACTGTGTTACTTACTACTTACTACTATTCATCGAGGAGAGCTAATAACTTTCAGACATTAGACACTGGGGCACAACATTGAAGCTTTCCTTGAAATAAGCCATTTGATTTATTTATGCCTGTTGAGTGGCAGTGGAAATAAAGTCTCGAGGCAGAGTGGAAAAACCAGCAGACCGTGTGAGACGCTGAAGCCCTCGGCTTTTTGTCTTCTGAAAGAAAGCGCCCCTTTGGCACTGTGTACTGTATGGTTGCACCTAAATAAGCATTCCAGGACCACGGCTATCTAGGACTAAATCAAGCCATTAAATCTCTCACTCTTACTCCAGAGCTAAGAGCGGGCAGGGCAGGGACAGCCGGAACGTAAACCAATAGCAGCCTCCATCGCCAAACGCCAGGGCGGGGTTAAGGAGACTCTCCTCCTCCCCTCTGCCCCGGGGTGAAAAGAAGCCTGGTCGCCCATGTTTCTGTCCAGCACTTGGGACGTCTCTCCTGTTGTTATGGAGACACTTAATGACGAGCAATGAAACACCTATTGTGCTGAAAGCAGGGGCTCGCTGCACATCCTGCCTAGTAATTATGGCGGGGGGGGGGGGTAAATCACCGTCCCCTCTATCCTACAGTAGCATCCTGTAAC
Source organism: Hiodon tergisus (assembly GCA_025775045.1). NCBI lineage: Eukaryota > Metazoa > Chordata > Actinopteri > Hiodontiformes > Hiodontidae > Hiodon > Hiodon tergisus. The sequence goes on from JAOVYW010011152.1 coordinate 1,466, forward strand.
TGACCTCCTCTGATCGCGTGGCTTTCAGAACGCCCGACTTCAAAAAGTTCCCTAGGCAAGCCGTAGCTTCCCCCAGACTGCTGCCTCATCTGTTTAAAGCATTTGTCAGCTCCACAGCCAGGCAGACTGTTGCGCAGCTCACACACTGTTGCACGGTTCCCTGGCAATCCCCAGAAAAGTTTGGGAAAGAGCGGAAATATCTAGCCTTGGCCGCCCTGCCTGCAAACACTGGTAACGTACTTTTTGTCCTTTACTCACTCACTCTCTCTCTCTCTCTCTCTCGCGCGCGCTCACTCTCCATAGCTAAAAACGGTTAACTTTTGCGTGCTTTCAGACCCATCCGGCTGCATCGAGAGCAGTCCGACTGTCAGTGTCAGGTTTCCCGCCGGTTTTATCCTTTGTATGTATTTTGCTTGGTCTGCCTTTATTTTCCATCTGCAGTTACTAAACTACAGCCACATCATTCCCTCTATACATAAACAATGCCTCGACTGGACAAAGAGCGCAAAACCGTTTTTTTCTATCTAACAATTTACGGAAAAAGGGACGTATTTGGAATCTTGAGGGAGGTTTTCATTAAATAAAAAAATGATTTGTATGTGGAGGGCTGTGCAGTAAATGCAACTGTACGTGTTGTATCTGCGCACACCCTTTTCCCAGAGAGAGAATACCCTTTCAACTACAATAGAGATAATACTACACAGACGACCAGGATTATTTTGTCCAGCTGCTAGGACTCAGGGGCATTTTTCCATTTGAGCCTTGTCATCCGAAGGTTCATATCAATTAAACTGCGCCCCCGCCCATCTTCTCAAGAGCCTGGATGTTTCTGCCACAGTTACCAAGACAATTTATAACGACTCAGAGCCCCAGGGGTCTGGAGTTCCTCTGCAAGGAGAAGTCATCGGGCATGTTTCAACTTCCCTTCCTGCTTATAACAGCAAATCATGTCGCAGTACCTCTCTTCGGTTGTGCTTAAGGTGACACTCCCCAGCACTTGGAAGTCATTTGCCATTGACCATTTCAGTTCTAGTGCTAATACTCAGCCTGGTACTTCCACATCCTGTTTTCTTTAGCTGGTTTTTGTGATTCAGGGATTAAATTCCTTTTCTGCAACGCTACTGTATTAGTGATAGTTCAGAGAATGAACTTTGTGAAGTTCTGGCAGCAAAACTTAGAGAGCTTACTTTGGCAGGAAACGCGCACTTTTCACCCACGTGAGTGCTGAATCAAATACACGGGAGACAAATACACAACTGCCAAACAACTTCATGCCAACTTCATGTTTTTGGTCTGAGGGTTGTAGTTACAGATACAATCGACCAGTTGGAGGGTGTGCTTCATTGTTCCTTGTTCTGTTCTGCAGGAAACATGTTTTTTGTTTCCAGCACTGTGTAAATCCTGCATTAAGTGGTCAAGCACCCGATCTTGGCGAAAACTTGAAGATGCATCAGTGTTCACGATGCGTTTCTAATCTAAATTAGGGCCTAAATCGAGGGCCAACTGCATTGAAACGAACATGGCATGGTTGTGTTCCACTGGCCACTAACAGCTTTACAGTGCTAACAAATTCATAGTTAGAGGATGTTAACAGCAGTGACACATCATTTTAAATGCATGCACTGGGATATGAAGTAGGGTTTCATAATCTACAAAGGAAACTTACATCTGCAATCACAAAAGTCTCTACTACTCTGGCGTTCAGTAAAACACTAGATAAAGGGTTCAATGTATTATTTGCCTTGCTACCCAATTTTTAGATGCCTGCTTGAAGTAAGTAAAGGCAAGACTTCCCTAAATGCAAAGTAAAGTGAGTACCACTACAGAAAGATCACAGATGTTTAAATACACCACAGCAAACTGTCCCCCTCCACCCCAACCGGGGGGGGGGGGGGGGGGGGGGGGGCGGTCAGGACCAGTAAAAAGACTGGGTGACGTTCCTGCGCCTTACACTTCAGTGTCAGACTTGTTATTAGGAGGGAATGCGTGTGTAGCAACTGCAAATTAGGATGGGTATATCTAGACTTTAACAGCGGAGGGACCGCGCTCGTGTCTCTGCATCCCAGCCGCCTGAATCCCGCAATGAAGCCCAGGGTCCTACTCGCCCTTACACTGCTCCTCTACCTGAGCCTGGCCCTCGCCCTGACCCTGGGTCAGGAGCCGGAGCAGGAGCAGCCAGGAGCAGCGGGGAAAGGGAAGAGGCGGAGAGGGGGAAAGAAGGCAGGGAGGAACAGGGCGATGAGGCAGCCGCCGCCTGACGTCCGGCTCGCGACCGTCCCGGTGAACGGCAGAGACGACGGCGCGTCTATATTCATCCAATCATACAGGAGCGTCCACGAGCTGGAGTCCCACTACAATGTCATACCAGGTGATCACACGCCTCTCTGAATCCATATGCATTTATCATTAAAAAAGTGCATGCGTGCGCAAATTTATTTAACACTACAACATAATGGAACTAACTGATTATGTTTTAAATAGTTCTTCTGCTATCATTCATACAAGTGTCATTAAAGTGACAAAAGGTAGAGAGCCTAAAGATAAGGCTTGGACATAATAACAACATGAGGCTATCAAAGAAACCGTTCACCAACCGCTTTCTGAATTCGCTTTTTCTGAAAGTGTGCCGATTAAAACTAACAAGCGAGATAAACCAAGACGTCCTTCACCCAAATTAAGTGTCATGAAGGACTTTAACTCATTAGCGATATCCAGGCCTTTTTATCAATAAGTAGAAGTGGTTGGCATATTTAATAGCAGTTTTTAGCAATGACAGCTAAGAAGCTGAATCTGACTAAACAGCCCAGCTGTAGATCTGCGGTTAAATTCACTGTAACTTCAACAGAATTGGAGTTCTCTGTGAGATGTGATGGGTCCTCTACAGCTGATGATATGGGGCTAATTCCCTGTGGGCAGTGAGTTACAGAAAAAAAAGCATTGTCCCCAGTGGGATCTGGCCTGTCTGTCCCAGCAGTGAAGGGCCAAGCCTGTGAAGTAACCACACGGCCAGGCTGGAGGTTGCCCATATATAATTAGCACGCAGCCAGACTAGGCCAGTTGTGTAAACCGAGCATGTACGCTGACCACAAGGTGAAATTAACCAGACCACAGTTAACTTCCTACATAGACTGGACCACAGGGCAACTCTTGACCACTTGTTTTCTCAGAGAAGGAAAAGGTGAATTTTCACAGGCCTACTACGTTCTTATTGTTTGGGTTGGTTGCATAATAAAAAATAAGAAAATCTATTTGACAGACTATTTATTCAAAAAGAAAACGGCAAACATTAAATAAAACTTTCAGATGACAGAGATCTGACGGCATGCTTGTTTAAAGGTTTCTTTATAAGGGCTGCACTAATTAAACCATGCCTTTGTAGACTGTTTGTGTTGTGTTATTGCTACCATGTGTGGAAGGTGGAGTTCCCAGACTCAAGCAGACTATGCAAACAGTGACCAAGAGATCAACCGTTTCAACATAAAATTTACTGGGCTCGATGATGTTTCCGAATCAGTGGCTTGTGACAAAGGAATAGTAAGTTATAATCATGTATTTAGGCATTGGCTTTAAGAAAGACGTTGGTAAATATTTTGACAGGCATTCCCTTGATGGGTATCTCAAAAATACAATAATGGCCCAGGGCAAAAAAATGTCAAATAGCAAACTGAGGGTAATCCTTCCATCATTAGAAACCTTAAGAGTTCTTAAAATTCAAAAACATCGGAAAAAAGTTGTAATTCTGGAAACGGAACAAAATCATTGTAAAAATTTGACAAAGATAAGAATGAAAATAAATAATAGATATTTGGAACACAGGTACTGCAACACATTAGCAAGAGCCAGATCAGAGGTTTCGTTATTTCCCTGTATCTCCTAATCTGGAAAACGTTTCCTTTGTCCCCATCTGATCAGGCATTACTACGGTACTGTTCGCTAGTCTGTTGAGAACACGCTGTAGTTGTAGATAATCCACACGTCAGGTGATCCACTCGGAGAGTAAAAATCATACCTCCACTCTTTGTTTATTGCCCACAGTAAATATAGATGCCTGATGCTTTCAGACACCTATAATTGTTATGTACTGTTAAAATGGGATACAATTTTCATCCCTACTCCCACCTATGGTAATTTTCCGACAACACACGGTGCCAATGACTACATACGTTTGATGTTCTGAGCGCAGTGTGTATCAGTTGACAGTCACAGACGCATGTTATTAGAGACATAAACAAAGCAACCTACAGAAAGGATAATGAAAAACAGTGGAAGGTCTTACATTTGGGCCACATTCACAATCCCAGGTAAGGTCCTGCTATTTTGTGGTACCATTCATTTTAGTGAAAATTTTTCCCAGTTACAAAATTGTTTTAGGCTGTATTTTTTGCTGATGGAATTTGTGCTAACGCAACCGTGCACGTGACAAAATAACCTGGGGAACTGTGGGTTTCCATGCTGTAAATGCCTGTCCCGTCCCGTCCCGTCCTGTCCTCTATTCCTTCCCAGGGAAGAAGGGGGCATGCATGTACCAGGGCATTGCCATGTTCGACTGGGCCGTCTGGTCCCCCAAGCCCTGCCTAACGTGCCTGTGCTCCAGTGGGGAGGTGGTCTGCGACGAGGTCCAGTGTGCCCCGCTCCGCTGCCCCCTGGCTATCACGCCAGCGGGGGAGTGCTGCCCCGTCTGCGCCCGTCCCGGTACCTGTCTGTGATTGTTGTTGTGATTCGCTCAGGGAATTATAAACGCTGCATGCTTTTGTCTATCGCATTTGTGCATGCTTCTTTCTGTGTGTGTGTGTGTGTGTGTGTGTGTGTGTGTGTGTGTGTGTGTGTGTGTGTGTGTGTGTGTGTGTGTGTGTGTGTGATGGGTACATTTAGGTACATTCGTGGAAAAAGACCCCCGAAACTTGGCAGTAGTTTGTCATCATTTCTGATAATGTTCCTCCTCTAGAACCTCAGCATTCCAGCACGCCTTGCCATTACAGAGTGTGAGGGATCACATTTAAAGTAATACAGAGTGGGCGGACTGTTAAATGCCCTGTTAAATATTATCCAGTGTTAAATGCAGAAGCCCTGGCAGAGACGATTGGAAAGACGCTGTTCTTCCCCCAAAGGAACCGGGGTCAAATGAAATGAACAAGGCTGCGTTTCCTTCTTTCTCTCTTACTGTACAAACACTGTACAAACTGTGCACACACATTTATGTACAAACATACGATAAGATACTGCATTCCCCATGAATACTGACTGCATGCAGGTCAATGTCAAATGCATCGCTTAACTAACCTTCCTTTTCCATCCAGTCATTTTTTTAAACCATCAGTCATTTGCTGGATAGAAACCAGATTCAGTTGCAATGGAATCACCTGAATTACTCCATCAAAGCAAAAACCACCAATTCCTGTAGACCAAATGACAGCACACAGAGGAAAACAAACTGCATTACCCACGTTATAATCCACACCGCTGTGGTTTAGCTGCAGCACATTACATGTCTGTACTGTCTGTGCGTGCGTGACGTCTGTGTGTCTCACCACTCTGCCATTCTCCATTGTCTTTGTCTCCCCTCCATTCCACCCCTCGTCCTCGTGATGTGTGTGCCACAACGCCGCAGTGCCTGATGTCCTTGAACTCTCTGGCGATTCTCCAGACCCCAATGACCCCACTGGGCCAGAGCTGGCCCACCCACACACCCAGGCCGAGATCGACGATCGCCTCCGGAAGGAGGAGGAGGAGCACCGGGAGGAAGAGGAGCAGCTCAAAAAGAAGGACGCCGAGCGCAAGCTGAGGAGGAAGCAGAAGAAGCTGGAGGCCGAGAAGCAAAGGAAGCTGGAGGAGGAGAGGAGGCGCGAGGAGGAGGAAGAGAGGAGACGCGAGGAGGAGGAAGAAACAGCGGCGAAGGAAAAGAAGCAGCGGATGAAGGAGGAGAGGAGGCGGGAGGAGGAGAGGAGGAAGGAGCAGGAGAAGGAACAGCGGCAGCTGCTGAGGGCGCTGGAAGAGGCGGAGGAGCGAGAGGAGCGAGAGGAGGGGGCAGAGGGAGAACAGGAAGAACAGGAAGAACAGGAAGAAGAGTTCTGGTTGAGAGGAGATGTTTTCCAGATGCCCCCTAGAGGCCCCTCTGTGGAGGATGTTCTGCCCCTCCCAGCCCCTGACTCAGAGGACACACTCATCAGCCCCTCCCTCCCGGCGGGATGTGTCATTTCTGACATCGCTGTGAGCTGTGAGAACGCCAAACTCACCGGCATTCCACCCCTGTCCATCCCCGAGCTGAAAGCTCTCAGCTTGGAAGGTAAGGCACGCATGTGGGGGCAGAGCTTTTAAATAATCTGAAATCATCAGCAATAAACGTCGCCACCCAGCAACCATGAATAAGGAAGCAACATCTTTAACAATGAGCTGCTATGAAGCTGTTTTACGTCTTGTTTAAACTTGTTGGGTTTTTATAACTCTGGCTAATGCGTAGCAAGTCCAACCTGCAGTGATCCCCAACAACTGGCCACAGACATGCATGCAGCTAATCTAAAAAATAAAAAAATATATAAAAATATAGCTTTGGGGTATGCGGAGGGTAGAACAAATGTATACGTCTGATACATAATATTTTGATGAATTACAAGAGAGTAGTTCTTTATCGCTTTTAATGACAAGCTCACGCTCATGTTTCTCACCGTGTGTCTACAAGGAAACCTCATCACTACGATACCAGCGGGGGCCTTCAATGGCATCCCCAACCTGGAGAGGCTTAACCTGGGCAAAAACAAGATCACGTCCGCTGGCATCCATCCAGGAGTGTTCAAAGTAAGGCCTCGGTATCAGGGTCGCAGTCTCTACTCAGTTAGACAATTAGAAAATATATATTACTGGTATATTTCTGTTCAGCATAAGCAGAACAAAAAGTCAAATTTTCTCATTTAGATCTGAATTTGTATGAGGAGGTCTTAACATCTGAGCATTGGTTTTGAACTTTGTAAACACTTTTTGTATAACTGACAAAAAAAATAATGTCTTTAGTAAAAAAAAAAAAAAAAAAAACCAGGATACCAGACAGAAACTCCCCATAACTCTCTCTCTTTGAGAAGCTAGGACCACGCTTTGGAACACGGGCATTGCACTCCAACTAGGCCTTTCAGCTTGAATTGGCCATGTCTGTCCAAGTCTTTCGCCCTGCTCAGACAAACACCTACAAGTCAGGCAGATGGTCAAGTCTGAGATACTTTAAGGACATTTCATTCTTTTCCGATTGGATTCTCAGTATACACAGAGCATATTTTAGTTTCAAACAGATTTGTCATGTTTGTACTGTGAAACAAGTATCTCCGATAAAATGTGTCACCTACACAGTTCACTGGAAGCGGTGAGCAGATTTCTCAAATAAAGTATAGGGCTCTGTCTTATTGAAAACTGTATTTCTCTATTTCTCCAGCCATTAACCACATATTTTTCTATTTAAATTTTTTCCCGAAGAACCTCAGGCTCTTGACACGTCTGTACATGGATGGGAACCTTCTGGAACAAATTCCAACAAATTTACCGTCTGGTTTACAAGAGCTGAAGGTCAGCGAGAACAAACTTCAAAGAATAGATGAAGACAGCTTTGAAGGTAACTCCTTCCTAAACCAGCAGGAGGCACTGTGCTCATGGAGCTAAATGCTGCGTTCAGGTGAGGTCTACAAATGCGTAGCTTCATTAACTAATTAATAAAAAATAAAAAAAGATTTGCCATGTCTTTTCTGACAGATATGAATAGCCTTGTAACCTTGGAACTGGAGGGGAATTTGCTGAGTGAAGGAAATGTGGATCCCTTAGCCTTTGAACCCCTGACCCAACTCTCCTACTTGCGACTGGGTAGAAACCATTTCCGCACCATTCCTCAAGGTCTCCCAAAGTCTCTGCAGGTAGGCCTTACTAAGTCTTCAAGTGAGGAGTGTCCATAGCACAAAAGCTAAACACGTCCCTTCCCAGTCAATGAAATGTTTATCCCGACAAAATCAGACAAATCTGCTGAAACATGCAGTCTAGCTACGGCATATGATTACCTTATTTCCATACCAGTTGTATAACGGCACAAAAAACAAGCACTGACTTGGTCATCTCCGTTTCCTACTCACTTATTTTACCATGAACGAGCTACACACCCACGCACGATCCCTCATACCCACAATGCCTCACCAACACAAATATTCACTCTTGCTACACACAAACCAAACACAAGTTGCATTTATTTCATGATCCTAGATGGTAAGCTAAGCACAGCCCGCCCTCAAGTATATGCGCGTTTCCAGCACTTGTAACAATAAACACCCTTACAGGCAGAACACTCCCATAAGAATGATGATTTTACACCATTTTATGATTCTGCACATGTTTTACTGTATTTCCATAACTTATTAATATCTGTTAAAACATTGGTTTAATTAGAGTGAGAAGATTGACACACAGTAGTTGTAACATTGTAGGAGAAATTTATCGTCTTTCTGCTAAAAACTTTGGGGTTTTGATGAGTGGGCACACTAGGTTTTATTGGCCTCGCAGAAGCGAATAGCGTGACTGGTCTGAAATATCAGCTTACCCCTGTGTTATACGGCAGTGGCAGCTAAAGGCTGCCTTCAGCTGCAATTCATTCCTTCTCTAACTTTCCCTAAGTGTGAGCGAAGGGAAACCATTGGGATTAAAACAACAATTACGGTCAACCAAACCACTCAGGGTTGCCCCAGAAACTGACTTTTTGCCTCTTAAAAACCCTGCAGTCTACTTTCGCAGTGGAGTTCTCCTGATGTGCGATACATCAGCACTACAGACATTTTACCCCATTATTTTTTATTTTTAGGAACTGTATCTCGAAAACAACCTGATCGAAGAAATATCAGAAGCGGCTTTCAATCACACAAGAAACCTCAATATAGTCGTGCTGAGACACAATAAGCTGGAGGAGTCCAGAATTGCTCCTCTGGCGTGGATCGATCATAAGTAAGTAATGAGAGGAATCACACACCTCCCCAGCACTTATCTATTCATTTGTCCCATAAAGAATTTGTATAAATAAAGCTTGATGCATACAAAAATGTCTATTAATAAAAAACCCATATGAGGGTTCTTTGAGTAATGAAAACCCCTATGAGGTTTTTGCGAGGCTGGATCTTAATGCTATAGCTTATGACACAGGTAGCTTTCAAAAATAATAACCATCATAACTTACAAATAAGGTGTTAAAGTACTATTCACCTATGCTGCCATGTGTAAAGAGTTCATTTGCGTTTCTATCTACGTACAGGAGATTCATCGTATAAAGAGAGAGACCTCAAAATCATTTTGTTTTATGAATGAACGCTTTTCTTATTTCTCTACTTCATTACTCATGTTCCGTTTTCAATCAAAAGAGAATTAACTCTTTTTTTAAAACATTGCTAGGAACCTGGAATCCATCGACCTCTCACACAACGAGTTCTATCACGTTCCATCATTCTTACCAAGGTCGCTAGTTCACCTGGTTCTGGTTGGAAATCGGATTGAGAGAATTCCTGGCTATGTGTTTGCCCACATGGAGCCCGGAATTGAATACCTGTACCTCTCGTTCAACAACTTGGATAGCGAGGGTATTGACCCTGTGTCGTTTTTTGGGGCGTTCCACTCGATGGCCGAGCTATTCTTGGATCACAACCGACTGACCACAGTGCCAATAGGAATCAACGAAATGAGGTCACTACGTTTTCTCAGACTGAACGACAACAACATAAGGTAAGCATTAATCCACTAAAACCTCCCATATTATAGACATACAGATATAATAACATGATTTCCAGACCATACATAACAACGGAATAATAGATAACAATAGTTTTTCTTTAAAGTTAATTACAATCGCCCGGGGCCTCTCTCTGCTCGCGGCTGCCCGATCGCCCGGTCCCTCTCTCTGCTCGCGGCTGCCCGGGGCCTCTCTCTGCTCGCGGCTGCCCGGGGCCTCTCTCTGCTCGCGGCTGCCCGGGGCCTCTCTCTGCTCGCGGCTGCCCGGTCCCTCTCTCTGCTCGCGGCTGCCCGGGGCCTCTCTCTGCTCGCGGCTGCCCGGGGCCTCTCTCTGCTCGTGGCTGCCTGGTCCCTCTCTCTGCTCGCGGCTGCCCGGGGCCTCTCTCTGCTCGCGGCTGCCCGGGGCCTCTCTCACTCGTTTTTTTCTTACAGGAACTTTGCAGAAGAATCCATCTGTGGCCCCCTAAACGACGAGGACTCAGGCCTAGTGACACTGCGTCTGGAGAACAATTTCATTGACTCCCGGAAAGTTCCTCCCACTGCCTTCTCTTGCATACGGTCTTACTCTAGTGTAGTCCTGAAACCCCAGAAGGTCAAGTAGAAACCTTCACAGAACATACAACTAACTTTTACTGCTTTCCCAGACACTCACAGCATCCAACAAATACTTACAAAAAAATACTAATTGCAAAGAAAATTGATCTTTTTCTACTTTCTCAAAGAGAAAATAATTTGGACAGTACCTTTTCCTTGGCTTTTAAGCAGTGCACATACACATTGAATATTGAATCTAATTTCAGACAATGCTACAATAATCACTATTCGTATGTTTACAGCAGTACTTTTTGTTCTGAGACCTAGGGATTTTTAGAGCCTTTACTCTTTTGATTGTTTGATTGTCCACTTTTACTTTGCTGGATCAGACTTAATGCTGGGTGAAACATGTTCTTATACACCATAATGTGTATCTAGATAAATTCCAATTAATTATATGTACAAATATAAATATGCAAACAAACTAATGTTCAGAATAACTGTAACAGTTTAAATGCTCAAAGAATAATGTCTTATTGAGTAATGACAAAATAAATCGACAAAACAATAAAGAGCCGTCTCCTGCACGGTCTAACGATGAATGATTAGACACGTAATTCACCGTTACTGGATATGGTAAAACTGGGGAAAATCTGTGGATTTGTCATTCAGTTTAACCAGTGGAAAACATCATCGCACAGTTCACGCGCAGTTTAGCTATAAGAGAGCAGTCTGTAACGGAGGTCCATTTTTTAAAGTTATTTGAGGACACCATTCAATGGCATTACAGGGCGGTTAAAAGCATTGAACCCGAGGAAAATACTTGACCGTTTTTATCCACTCCAGTAACTTGAGATTTCATTTCAGCATATCTGGCAAAACATGGTCCATTACTAAAGAATGTCTTTGAGGTCACACTGAAGGACCACAGACTACAGCCCCTGACTGAGAACCGTCACTCTGCCACAGGCATGGAACAGATTTTTTTTTTTTTTTGATTGAGAGGCGAGCTTCTAAACCAGAAAATTAAAGGCTAGTCAACTGGCACCTAATAATGCGAGTGGTATCAAAATTAAACCAGAATTATAGCCTTTGCCACTCTGTCAGATTTTCCCCCTTTTCTGAAGCAAAAGCGCACGTGATGCACATTGAAAATTTAACACGCTGTGAGCGTGGCAATAGTGTGCTTGGGGCTTATTTGATTAAACATGAATAGTTAATTATTCCGGTTGTATTCCAACTAATTATATTTACAAATGGTTGAATGAGGACAATCTGACTCATGTTATGTCATATGCCATTTGCCTGAGAAAAACTGTATTTAGGTATTAAGAGACAAGGCCCATTCAGGCAGAAAAGCCCTAACAGGGAATTCAAGCAAATGGTGAAATCCAAACTGCATCTTGCCAAGCCTTTGCAGAAACAAATCTACTGCTAAAACACCAAAAACAATTGTTGAACTACATGGACGTAATGTTTTAATTCTGGATTTAATGTAGAAAATAATTATACCTAGACAAAAAGCATGTAACATAAAACATAGAAAATTCAATGATTTGTTAAAAAAAAGGAATAGAATTGTTTTGTTAGTCCAGAACTTATAAATGTCTGATTTTATATCTGATATTTTCCCAGTGAGCTAATGCGAGCCAAATTAGATGACTACACAAAAAGGCATTCCGTTTCTCTAGAATCTTGGGGTGGCTTAGCACGGTCTGTAATAACCAGTTAGGGTTAACCATGATGTCACTGAACATATACGATTCCAAGTAAGGTAACAAGGATAAATGAGTTTTTAAACTTTACTTTCAGCCCAAATTTGACCAAAGACTACGTATTTTGTGCAACGTACTGTAAAACCGTCACCATATAGCGCATTATAGGTCATTTTCTGTCTCATGTCGGACCGACGGGTGATTTAAAGAACCTTTTGGAAAATATTATGCCCCTCGAAAGGCTACATTTTCTTTGTGCATTAACTCTGCCAGACCTAATCATATTTGGACCGTCAAGCAAAGCCATAAGTACAGTTCCGGGCTTTTCTCAAAACAACCTTTTGTGCTGCAGTAAGCATATATCAATACTGCCGTGAAACGGGACACCATAACATTCACCATGAAGGGGGACTTGAGCTGTTTCCATACTTTGTTTGGCGGAATGTCAAAGGCATCTCTAGATGTGGTGCAAAAAATCTTTTTTCCACCCAGTCTTTGGGAGAGCTATAAATAAAGACCAATAACCTGGGTAAAAGTCAAATAGTCACGCTGCGGGCCATTCTGAAACACTTCAGATCCAAACACAACATCCATAAAAGCTATGGGACGAAATATTGCAGCCATAAATCGCACCCAGAGTTCCGCGTACGAAATGTACCACCCAGGAAAGTAATAAATTAACATCATTGTCAATAAAGAGCCTTTTAAAATTCAAAGCAGACCTATGATGGGAGACAGCATTTTTGAAAGACTTTGTATGAGTGTATGAATCATTTACACGTAGCTACATTGGCTTTCGCCGACAGTCGTGGTATTTCCTAGCTTTTTAAAATTCGGCCTTGCCCCCGCCACTCCCCAAGTTTTAAATGCATGTTAAAATACATGGGTGTACACAGAGATGTGGCACCATCAACCCTTCTTATCACTAATAAAATCTTTTATTTTTAACGTTTTTATTTTTACTTGAACTAAAATATTTTGGTATGAGCCTTCTGTTTCAAGTGCCCATTTGTAGCAAAAATCGGGCAGAATTTAAATACAACGTGAAAATAGGCACAGCAAAACGAGTGTATAATTCCTGCCCACCATGATGACAATTATGTCATAAAACCTCAAAGTATTTATGAATATAATAAAGTCTTCAAGGCCAGGAACAATTTCTATTTTTCAGTTTGAATGATAGTATGAATATTATAGGTTTTTTTTAGATAGGGAACTGGCAAAAAGAAAAAGATTCTCTCATTTCCTCAGGGTCAAATTTCAGAAATACCCAGTTCGATTCCAGCAAAAGAACCAGTTTTTCAATTTCTGTTTCACTTACAAATAATTCATATGTCCATAATCAGAACTAATGGATTAATGGATCTAATCAGCCACTTTTAACAGCTACAACCCATCATTTCAGCCAAGCATGCTGATTCCAAACACCACTGCGTAAGTGACAACACAAAATAACAACTCGGAGTTTCTGGAATCAGTTATCTGACCATAGTATTAACTTGCTGAATACAGAATATTCTTCCATATGGTGAAACAACGTCCACAATCTGGGAGTTAATCACATTCCACTGAAAAAATACAAAAGAAAAACAGACAAACACATGCACAAGTGTCTGCAGATAATTTTGTATTCTGAACAAATATTAATGACCATTAGCAATTAAAAAAATAATAATAATTACATTATTTTAACGACAATCTAGGTCAGCTAACTAGGCCAATTTATAGATTACCCATGAGTGCATGTTATGAATCATGTACAAAAAGAGAAATGCAGCCTAAAATCGCAAAAATATAATCAATAGGTAATCTTCCTGTACCGACTGGCAAAGTCTTCAGTTTCTCCTGACATAGCAATTTACTGTCCGGAACAAAATAATCAACGTTTTAAACTTTTTACATTTTTTTTCCTTCTTCATTTCATTTTCACAACTACAGCCTTCTTGCGTTCTCGCATTATGCAATTCCATGTCCTAACTTCTCTTCATAAATGTCTTACGTCCATGTATAACCTTTAAAATAGTGCCACCTATTTATCAAGGCAGGTAAGGGGCTGCTGGTAGACCCTGTGTAAGGACCCGAGACCAGGCATACGGAATATAAACGAACCGTTTTGGCCGGCATTCAGGAGACTGATGGGAAACATATGACCAGTAACAACGCGTCTTCAACATTTGTCAGGACTGCTGAGATGTGACGAGTTGTGAGAGTTCTTTATTTAAGCATTACATCTGATGCCAGCAGGACGCTCGACTTCCTTATACATTTTAGTTTTAAATAACACCTTTTCTTTTTTCTCATTTTTAAACATTCAAACCACTATCTTCTGCGGACATTGGATCTAGTGTAAATAATTTTTATTATCACCCACAAAGCTTTTTGGAATAAAACTTTTTTTTTTTTTTTTTTAAGGTATGTGATTTTAATTACTACTTTATTACCACTTCATTTCTGTAAGAAAATTTTAATTTGAATGATTAATGAAGGCATTCGATTATAATTTTAACATGGTAACTTTCATTTATAAAAATTCACCGTGACAATGCTATGTTTGAATAACCGGCATCTAACACACTTTTTTTTACTTTCTGCACTACAATGAAAATGATGCATGATGAAACGCAAGGAGACACTGCAGAAGTAGACAAACACAGGTGTTAATAAACTAGAGGCAACTCTATTAAATAAGCTTTTATGTCGATTGATTTTTGGTCACCAACATACGCGCACGGTGGAGAATTTCATACATTCTTCTTGGATGCCATTAAACCAAAGTGCCCTGCCTAGTCTTTTACAGGCTGTTATGCAGTCTTTCACAGACGGCAGTGCTTACCTACCTGAGAACATCCTTCTCTCTAATACTCATTTCCAGTGAATGACAGTAAAAATGCATGTGGATATTGTAGTCATAAAGTCTCATTCCTGCTTGATTACCACCTGGCAAAAAGACACAGATAAAGAGCAACAGATGAAAATTACACAGCGCATCTGGTTGTCCTAATGACTGTAGCAACCATCACTGCAGCAGTAGAGATTAGCGGATAGGGATCAGAATCTGGATATTGACAATTTAAACAAAAATGCCAATAAATGATTGAGCGAGTTACCGTAATCCATTTCAGTAAGTCTCTTATCTAGGACAACAACTTCTACTAGGCAAATATGGGGTCCAAGCTTTAAAATGAGTAAAATAAGTAGCATATGGCTATATACCCTGTCATAGTTTTGATTTTCAGGTGGGGTGTATTATAACATGTTTGCGTTTGTGGTGAATGTGAGTACAAAATATCTGCTTTTCATAAAATAAACAAACTAAATATTATCGAGGAACATTCAAAAACGAATATCAGACTCACTGATATATTTGTCTCACTGATTTTGAAATTACTCAATTATTATTATTTTTTTAAAGGTGACCACTTCAAAGTCAAAAACATTGATAGCCTGAATTTCTTTCTGACAGCTGCGTTATACAGAATTTGCTATATTCTACAAAGCAGACACTGACATTGATGGAAGGAAGAACGTCTTCAAGCATTCTGCGTTGGGATTTACTAAGATTGTTATTTTGAATACATGAATAAAGACGATTGCTACACATTTACTGAACAAACAGATCATTCCGGTGTTGTTAGCCGTCGGGTCAAGAATGTTTCAGCATTTAAAACGCCATGTTAATTTTAAACAAAAGCAGAGTGAATACCAAGTTGATGAAAAATGAATTTGGTAATTAACCAGGAATGTAGCGTTGTCTTTTCTTGTACTGTCAATGAAGAATTCTGGATGGGTTTTCCGTTTGTGACAAGCAGTTAGATTCAGATAAGTGACCATATGAATACAATTACCGAGAACACATATATTATATATATATATATAAAGGTCATCCACATAAGCACCGTTAACGTGCCTTAACCTTTACTAAGTGTTCGCAATTTGATTTAAAAAAAGATCTCCAAGTCTAATGAATTTTAATTTCTCAAAATGAACAAGATAATCACATAGGTTATAATTGCTACATTGATCCACTTTTACAGCAGGATATTTAGGTGAAGGATACAAACAGCGGTGGCAGGACTTGACAAGCCTGTCGTCTTAACCACTACGCCACCAGCTGCCCCGCACTAGCATAAGTAAATAATATAAGTAGTACTGCTATTAGCACTCGGTAACGTTCTGTCTTGTTTTCCACCTTCCACAACTTTACTTTTACTGTTTACTGCTTTGACGGTCCAAGATATTTTAATGCAACAAATAGCCAGGCCATATGTGCACACTATTAGGGAACCATTGGGTTAGGAAATCAATGAAGAAATGTTGCGCTACTTGGTAGCTACCTGCCTAACTAAAACATAATCTTTTAAAAGAAATAAACGCTGAAAATAGCATACTAATGTCGCAGTCTCGGTAACAAACATTAATACAAACCTATGTAAAAGGCATTGCTAGGATTAAAGACAGGAGTGTTTAGTGAGAGCTCCACCCACTGGTATAGCTGAAATCACAAAGGTCGTGTTAAGGTCTAAAACGACGCCACTGTTGCCAAATCTGACCAGCATTCCCTCAATATATCGCTCTACTAAAGTTCTTGGGATGACTACATGCGTACGGAGCTCCATTCTGCCCAGTTATTGCAGGGTAGTAGGTTAAGGAGTCACATTAAGATGTCGTGTACAGCCAAACCCATCCAATAAACGTATAAAATGACAGCAGTGAGTTTGTCCTTTCAGGGCTAGCTCGCTGACATCGGCCGCCCAAACATGAGGGAGTTCCTGCTCCTGTCCCTCCTGACCCTGTGCCAGGCCATCCCATACCAGCCTCTCAACGTCTTGAGCTTCATGAAGAACAGTGACGTCATGCTGCAGGATGGAGACCACAATGATATCGATGACGACGACGACGACGACGACGACGGCAACAAATTCCTGTTCCCTTCCAGAAGTTTCCAGCCCTACGGGCCCCCCGAGTTGGGCTGCCCCTTTGGCTGTCAGTGCTCCATGAGGGTGGTTCAGTGCTCAGACCTGGGTGAGAGGACACTCAAAACGACGTTCAAACAACACCAACCCGATGCACTACATCAACGCTGACGGGTTTCTGGTTTACGCCAAATTAATTTAGCATTGGTTTACCTTATAGATTATGTGTTGTGAACATACACACAGTCCAAAGACCTTTTAATGCAGAGTTCAGCCAAAACAATATGATGATCCGCGAAAAGCTGATCCAATCGTCATTTTAATTGTAAAGTTTTACAAAAATGACTGGCGTATACGAAGGAAGAAAAATATTGCTCATATAAGTGTAAAACTTTTAATAATAATTACTCCTTAAAATGAGGATAATAACTTGCATACGTTTTGATTTATATTTAGGATTTAGAATCCTATACCTAGGATTTAGCTGTTCCGCCCAAGCACATTTGGAACACCTTTCAATAGCACAGAGAGCCGATTCACATACAGAGATCCGTATCTACAGCCTGCTTCCCATTAACAGGGTATTTTTTATGTATACAATTTGGCAGTCAGAACCTCTACAGATAATATGCAGGAAAATGCTTCAGGGTACTTAATTCCACAATGTCACTAAATACAACAAACCATAATATTGACTCTGCTCCCAAAATTAGAGAAATTTTGTCTTGTAACTTTCTCCAGCAAAGAGCGGTCTATTTTAACTATATGTAGGGAATACGCAGAATACCAAAGTGAAAAACCACTGAGACCCATGATAATCGTTAGTTTGATTAAGATAGATCCGGGAGGGGTTCCTCCCCCATTGGCTCTAGAACAACCTGAATTCTCCTAGGCATGGATTCCACATGGTGTCAGAAACGTTCCAGAGAGATGTTGGTCAATGCTGACATTGCACTGGGTCAGCAACAATGTTCAGATACGCTGTGGCATTCAAATGTTGCTCAATTGGTATCAAGGGATCTAATGTGTACCAGGAAAACATTCCCCGCTCCATTACACAGACACCAGCCCGCTGACGTCTGTCAGGATGGGTCCAAGGACTCATTCTACACATGCAATTGGCACGACGCAACAGGAACGGAGATCTGCTGGACCAGGCGATGTTTTTCCCCTCCTCGATTCTCCGGTGTTGGTGAGCTGTTGCCCACTGGAGCCACTTCTTGTTTTTAGCTGATAGGAGTGGAGCGTTGGCGTCTTCTGCAGAAGCCCCGTACGTCGTGCCCCCCGACGTTACACACACCACTCTCGTAACGCACCGTTATGTGCCCGTTTGTGGCCCACCTGTTAGTTTGCTGGATTCTTGCAAATCTCCTTTGACCTCTCAAATCAAAGAGCCGCTTTCGACCGCAAGACTGCTGCGGACTGGATGTTTTTAATTTGCTGCACCATTCTCTGTAAGTCCTAGGCACAGGGCGGCCGTTTGAGATACTGGAACTGCCGTGCTTGGCACCGACGATCGTACCGCAATCAAAGCTGCTTGGGACACTCGTTTTGCCCATTACAAACTTTCAATCAAAAAGTAACTGAATGCCTTGATGCCCGTCTGCCTGCGTTATACTGCAAGCCACGGCCACCTGAGTGTTCGCAGGAGCAAAAAAAAATTTGTGAACAGGGTGGTGTATCTAATAAACCAGCCACTGAGCTCAGGTTCCAAAATAAATATATAAATATATAAATATATAAATTTTTTAAAACTCATGCATAACAACTATTTTAAAGACCATAGAAATGTAAGCGAAGGCCCGGTTTAAATCATCTGGACCATTTGCAAGGCATACCCACATCCTCCCACATCCTCAATTATGTATTTATGGCGTTTTAAAATGGCTGAAAACAGACCAAGAACTTTTTTAACAGGGATTTCTCAAGTTTACTGTTCTTGAATGAAAAGGGTCATGGTGCTGAGAAAAGTTAGCCTCATGCTATGACTCATTTTTGCATTTCTCCTCACAGGTCTGAGATCAGTGCCAAAAAACATCCCATCGGATGCATTAATGATCGATCTCCAAAACAACAAAATAACAGAAATCAAGGAAAATGACTTCAAAGACATGAACAATCTATATGTGAGACAAACTTTCATACTTTAAGAGACACATTTTATTTTATTTTTCAATAACAATAAAAAAGTACAGCAGCTAACTGTCATTTTGAATTAACCCAAAGAGTCATGCTAGATTAAAAAAATATAACCTGTGCTCCAGTCAATTTCTTGTAAGCATACGTCTAATGATAGCCCTAGATTCCCACAGGGGATCAGGTGTAAGTTAAAGTGAACAGCGGTTTCGCTCATAGCCGCAGCACAAAGCAATAGCTTACACCGGTTTTCCGGCTGCTCTCTGTACCCATCCAACAGGCGCTGTTTCTGGTCAACAACAAGATTACCCAGGTTCACCCGAGGGCTTTCCGCAACATGAACAAATTACAGCTGCTGTACCTGTCCTACAACCTGCTGACCCGGGTACCAGTCAACCTGCCCAAAAACATCCTGGAGCTGAGGATCCACGATAACAAGATCAACAAAGTCCAGAAAGACACCTTCCGGGGAATGCGGTCCCTGTACGTCCTCGGTAAGCCGGACCACTACCACCCGCTGTGCTCAATCGTTAGTCACGCTTCGTTAAGTCGAACCGATTGGCTAACCATTTCATCTATTGAAACAGACACAGGTCAGGCGAGCAAATGCCAACGCAAGCATTTGCACAATTTTATCCGTGGCGACAAAGCGACGGAATTTAGTTCACAGGAAGGCGTACGAAAACAGGTTTTTAACAATCAGAATTGATAGGCATTTGTGCTTGTTGCAGAGATGAGTGCAAACCCTCTAGCAAACATTGGGATTGAGCCGGGCGCTTTCGAGGGTATGGCTGCCCTTTACATGAGGATCGCAGAGGCACGGCTAACTGCGGTGCCCAAAGGTAGGATCGGCAAACTGCTTTCGTTCATCTGACTTTCATTGTTGTTGAAAACCTGCAGACAAACTGCGGCTCTTTGACTTTCCACAAAGGCATAGCCTTTTTGGCTGGGAATCCGGGCGGGTGGGTTTATAGATAATAGCAAAATCATGTTTTCCAGACCTCCCTTCCTCTCTTACTGAGCTTCACTTGGATTACAACAAGATCGGGAAGGTGGAGGTGGAAGACTTTTACAGATACAAAAATTTACGGAGGTGAGAGAGAGCTGAACCCCACACACCTACACTCCCTTTCACCGACACTGGGTGGCGCTTCACTCAAGTCACCAGCACATAGATGAACACGTTCCGTCTTTGTAATCCGTGCACTTCCTTAGGCTGGGGCTGGGATTTAACCAAATCAAGTTTGTGGAGAACGGGAGCTTGGCCAGTGTTCCCAACATAAGAGAGCTTCACCTGGATAATAACAAACTGAAAAAAGTGCCCTCCGGCTTGGAGTCACTAAAGTACCTTCAGGTGAGTCACTATCACTCCCTCCACGGACTAATGATGTCCCGGAAACCGCAAACACTTAACCACCGCAGCTGCTGATGAAGCCCTTCAGCTCCACCGAGCAGCCAGTACGCCGGCTCAAAAGATGCAGTTAGCCACTTAATAATGTCAGCATAATTAACATGTACCCAAAAAAGGGTCAGATCTGGAGTATTTACCGAAACAAAAGATTGCAAGACACAACAGTAGTGTCATTTTTCTTCTGTTACAAACTACAATAACGCATTAAAACACTGACCATTATGATTTCACCAAAAGAATATCCGCCAAGTAATTCACCAGCTGTAACTGAATGTCAATCAACACAGTACCAGGGTTAGTATAAATATATTAAGAATTCACTTTCCCATTTCAAACATCCTGCCATTGATTTGTTACAGGCATACAATAACCTGAGGTACACACAATCGAGGTCCAGAAATGTGAATCCACTAATAATAACA
>JAOVYW010011152.1:22431-39018 GCA_025775045.1 Hiodon tergisus
TTGATTTGTTACAGGCATACAATAACCTGAGGTACACACAATCGAGGTCCAGAAATGTGAATCCACTAATAATAACAGAACTGCTTTGTTGTGCACTTTTTTTTTTTTTAAGTCTGCCCTTTTTGGCCCCACGTTACCAGGTGGTGTACCTTCACGCCAACGGCATCACCAGCGTGGGGGTGAATGACTTCTGCCCGGCTGGGAGCCGTACGAAGAAGGTCCTGTACACGGGCATCAGCCTCTTCGCCAACCCGGTGAAGTACTGGGAGGTGCAGCCGGCCACCTTCCGCTGCGTGTCAGGCCGCAGGGGCGTGCAGCTGGGGAACTTCCGCAGGAGGAAATAGAAGACCCCCTACCCCCCTCCACCCCGCTGCTTCCCAGACAAGCACGGGCTGGCCCACACCCTGGGACCGGAGGGCCGTGGTACATCAGAGCGCTCGGTCGTGTCACTCAACCAGCTCAGTTCCGAAGAGCGTTAAAGATTCGAGAAATGTGGCCCCGTATGGCCAGGTCTGGGAATACTTTAGCATAGCCAAGAACCTTTGAGGAAGGACATTTACTTGAAAAATTGAAGACAAAGTATCAAATGTAATCCACCGACGACTAAAATGTGGGTGGCCTTTTTTTCCCTCAATAGTCTGATGAAAAGGAAGAGGATTGATAGATAAACAACATTTTCATTGCTTTGCCCTTATTAAGAGTAGCGTTGCTACAGTTTTAATTTTTCTTATTCAGAAACTACAGCCCAAAATATCTAGATTGTTTATTAGGTGTTTGAGAGTAAGATTAAGGTCTCGATGGCAATATGCAACAACATAATTTGTCTTCCAGAAACGTCAGGCAGCGCTAAGGGTCAATTCCTGTCCAACTCGGACAAATGAATAGAAATTCCAGTTAATTAACATACGTACATCTCTACGAGCTTGATTCATGGGATTGAACTGAATTTCAAATAATTTTCTTGAAACGGGAATCGACCCCAACCTTAGTGTCCATTCCTCTTTTCATCTTACCCATTAACCAGCTTTGAATGAGTCAGCAGTCCGATCCCACCCACCTCGACGCTTAGCCACTTTCTAGCACTTTTTAACAATTTGTTAATGCACAACGTGTGTGGACAACTGGTGAAAGTGCACATGTACCCTTCTGTTCGGTCTTAGCGTTTAAAGAACCCTCTGGCACTACGACGGACAGGTAACTTTTACTTTAATTTTACATTGCATGCATGACTAATATACAATGTATCTGTGTGGACATAGTGTTGTTCCCTTGAATTTTCTAGGTAAGAAAAAACACCATCCAAGAATATGTTCTTCAGTATGCTTTTCATTCCATATCTTTGATTGTATCCATACATACTTAAAACAATGACTGTGTATTTATTATTCGGTTTGAATAAAGGTTTTGAAACAAATACTTCTCAATGTTGTTTTTATTTATTTATATGGAATTAGTAAGGTTTAGTCATCTTTAATAATAAGTACATTTTCTATGATGTTGACAAACGGGAGTGTTTGAATATTTTTAAAACAAAATAATTTTGGTCAAAATAATGATCTATTTACCACAAAATAAATGTTAAAGAAATTATACTGTTCCCAAAAGTGACCAGCAGATGGAGCTGCTGTTCCATAGTTCAGAATGCTAGAATGTAATTCAACCAAGAGCGAAATCAACATGACTAAGGCCTACAGAGGGGGGGGGACCCAAATATGGCAAAAATTATCACTGTTGAATGTCTTTTTACAAAAAATTACAAATGGCTAAAAAAATGAGAATGACAAAAAAATTATTATTAAGCAGATTTCTTTTCTTGCAAGACTAATTGCTTCTTTGCACCAATCATATTGTGACACAAATCCAAGGCAGTCAGGTACGATACAGGAAGGGTTGCCCAGCTTGGTCCTCGAGAAAAGCAATTAATCCAGATTTTTGTACCTAAACTCTTGCTGTGAGGTGGAACAAAAGATCATTGTCTGGATTTTAAACAATCTCACCTGGCGTTTTCAGGTGTAAACTAATTCTCTGGATAACAATCTCACCTGGTATTAAATCAGACATTAACTGAGAGGTAACAGAGACTTGGAAAACCTCCAGACACTGCAGCTCTCGAGGACCAGGGTTGGTCACCCCTGATATGTCGTATGACAGTTAATCAACAACGGTAATTACTCTCATCACATGCATAAGGACTTTTAACCAAAACTCTTCAGGTTCAAGTCCCAAGTGGCCTCAGTAAAATATCCAGATATAAATGGGTAAAATGCTGCCATTTCAGATGTCTAAATGGATAAAATGTACCCATTTCAGATGCACAAATGGGTAAAATCAATTGGTAATCATTCCAGCTATCCATCACCATGGAGGAATACACCAGAAAAGCAGCGCTTTTCCTTTCCATCCCTAATCAACTAACCGCTTATAAAACCAGCACTTTCAATCAAATCCTTTGGCTTCAGGATCACTATGTCAAGTACACAAACCATTTTGTTCCATGCACCAAAACACAATACTGTTTAAACCTATATACAAGTTTTTCCATTACGTGTTGAGAGGGTTAAACGACGACCAAAACCATGGCATGTGACTGCTTTGTTTCCCTCTGAAAAAGAGTGGCCGCTCGTCTGTTTTGTTCTCTTAATCACAGCTTGGACAGCTCGGCCTCAGCAGAGGGAGTCTGTGCAGGAAACATATGGAACGAATCTGCAGGTTGGCCTGGGCCTGCCTCTGCCACGTCTCACATACCGACGTCCCCTCAAATACTCTCAACAGGTTTCGGAGCGCTGGCCCCCGCCGCGGCCAGTGCGGCACCTGGGCCAGGGGCAAGACGAGCCCGGCTTTGGAGACCCAAAAGCTTTGTTTTTGTAAATGGGTGAGAACTTAGCATCATAGGAGCTCCGCGAAGAACTCTGGAAACCTCTTAAATAATTCGACAAAAAAAACGAAACCACAATCGTTAGGAGAGAAAAAGAATTGGACCCCAAAAAAATGCCCCCCACACACACAGAGCCTGAATAAATAAATGAATAAATAGTTACCACATAATATCGGTTTCTTCCAGATACTTTATAAAACCAGCCACAAAACTGATGTGAGCCTATCTGTGGTACTGGAGATGGCACAACAAAAAGCAGACCGGGTGAAACGTCCACAGGAGCGCATATTCCTGGGATTATACTTTTCCCCAATTAACCCTTTTTCAGCGTGTCGGGCCTGACCGACCCAATTCACCAATTCCACTGAGTTTTTCCCCAAAATTCCAATATACATCATTCTTGGAAGCGGTTCGCAATTTGTTGGATATTCCACTTGCTGACCGCAATAAAAACACTGGAGATTCTTTCAAGAACTTGAAACGATTCCAAATTCCATTACTTAAGGGGAAAATGTATCTTTCAGTGCTTGTGTCTTACATTTAATTAAAAAAATGTAAAAAACATTTAGACAGAATGTTAAAGATTAAATACATCAAATTGTATTTAAGTGAAATTATGTTACTTGTTGTTGATATCATTTTGTGATATATAAGAGACCAGCAGTTGAGTAGCTTTTATCCTTTGGGCATTATGCAGAAACGCCTTATTAAAACATTACTGGAAGGAAGTGGCTGTCATTTGGGCCAATAGTTTTAGACTGCGTTTGTTTCACATCCGAGGCAACCCTTACCCAACTTTGGAAGAGCGAAAGACGAGAATAAGAAAACGAGAATAAAATAACGTAGGGTTTGTGTCATCAGAATATGACCATTCAAGTTTTCGGTTAATAAAACATAAATATGTATATTTTTTTAAATGACAACTTCCAAACACAAATAAATTGTGTTATAGCAGCTTCGCCTGATTTAACACGTGGAGGCGGGTGATTTCTTTGTGTCAGGACAGACAGACATATTGACCCAAATGGTCCTTGTCGAGTGAAGGAGTGGGCCATACACAGAAATGTACCTGTAGACAGATGTTTGATTGGCAGCTTCCAGGAGGGTGCAGAGTCATACTAGGAAAAATTGGAAGCGCACGTTTTAGACCCCAAACCTTAAAAGGTGACACCAAGTCGCGCGACACATGCAATTGACCTTCCAGCGCGGACAGAGATTCTCCACCTAGATCCACATTTACAGCTCACCTTTTATTTAGCAGAAGCACAAACAGCGTAACCACTACACAGGGTTACCTTCTCAAGTGAAGCCTACACCGACTCAGTGCTAGGAGCAGAGGAGGCCAACTGCCAGGTCTCAGCTTGAATAAAAATCGGGCCCGTCATTTACACAAAGTACTCTATCCCTAACCAGTCATGAGTCGACAGAAAGCTCCTTCTGGACAATGAAAGACGTTCCTCGCATTCCGTCCCAAGCCACTTTTAAACAGCCTCTAACAAACCACATTTAAAAAATGAACCTAATTTGGGGGCACAAGCTTACCCTCGAAATGCCAATAAAATGGGCTATAATCAAAGGTTTTAAAAATAATATCATAGTATGAGTTGTGAGTAATGAGCTTTCTATCCAAACCTGAACTTTCAGCCGTTTCCCAAAAGCCAAGTTAGAAACCAGGGGGACGTTTTAAATGTTGTAATCACTAGGTGTTTTTGTGAACACTTCATGTGGAAAGCACGTTTACATTCCGGCTGAAAAATTCAGCCTGTGGTTCACATGACCCAGTACCAAATCCAGATACATGTGTGAAGCACGCAATTCCCTCTGATACAGGCCATTTATTTGCCCTCAGTAAGTACACACAGAGAAAGAGACAGAGACAGAGACCAGTGTACAATTGGTAGTATCAGAAAAAATAAGCAATAGATTTATTGTACACAAAAACATTAATAGGACGTGTCAAGCAAGAGCTCCTCCTCAGCTGAGATGACAAACTGCTATAACCTTGCTGTTGTTTAAAAGGTTCGTAGAGAACGGTGTTTATTCCAACAGGCTCCGAAAGTATCAAGTTTAAATATGAATTATTTTTCCTTTGTTTATGTGCTGTACATTTTCGGTAGCATCAGCTGATGATGGAAACATCGACATCATCAACAGCATGAGCACCATTGATAAAACATATGGCTACTGGCTACTCAAAATCCTTCTCTGGCGCCTTCCTTCTCCCCAACACCCTTTGGCTCCCCCAATATATATTACATCTTCAGCAATAAAAACAGTAACTTCCTTTGACATGTCCGATGAATATTGGTGAATCAGTACAGATGATTTGAGGCATCGAATTTTAGCACTTGGGTCAATGAGTGCACAGGAACTACACCGTCTGCAAGAAGAGGTTCCTTTCAAGGTTGTAGGGGAGAGAATTTTACTTTAGACTAAATGTTCTAAATGTTTCCGTCCCCACGGTATGACAACAGAGGCGGCTGTGGAAAAATCTTTTGGAGGATTTTTGGACTTTGGTGTTATTAGGGTTGTAGGTTAGGAAAAGTAATTCTGTCAGTAGTATGCTTGTTATATTCACCCAGAGCGTCCTTTCTGTCAGTGGTAGAAATTCTAGAAATTTCCGAACGCAAACTAGCAAGTCATTAGCCGATTGTAACTGAGCAAGCACAGAGGCAGTGCGCAATTAGCATAGCGACCCCCGTGCTGGAGTGAGTTAAATCGGCTGGGTTTCCCAACTTGTTGCCAACACCAGCTGCTATGTCAGCTAATGTCTTTCTGGATATTTTGATTTACAAAAGGCCATTGGATTATCTCTATAGAATCGGTAAGCAGACCAATTATGACTTTCTCCCATGGGACGTACGGGTTGTTTTAAGTAAATAATATTTCTAAAGTAAATAATACTTTATACTATTTACACCGCTTGCCGCAGCACAGACCATAGTTAGAGACTACAACTCTCAATCCTCAAACCACAGCACCCAACGCAGCCACAAAAAACGCCCAGATGAAACTTATACGTTTTTGAACAAGCGATCCAAAAAGGTCGAACCAATGGCGCTCAATGGCAATGCGGTTACATCTAAGGGTGAAACAATCCAAAGTTAATATTCCCATAGTGCTTTGTGCGATTTTGTGGAGTCTCCTCAAGCCACAGCTCCACTCCACATATCCGACACACTGGTTTATTGTAATCTGATTGGACGTGCGTGTGTCTGTCTTGATAGTGATGGGCGACAGTAAAAGACTACTGGACAACATGTTTGATTTGGAAAGACCCCTTTCGGACTATGACACCGACTTCTCCTCTTCCACACAGAACATCGGAGTCTGAAAACTCAGCACCAGCAGCCGGAGCATTCGAACCTCTTCCTTTTGCCATTTGCTGAGGCGTTTTTTACGGTCCCGACTATTTTTAATAGGATCTTATTAACGCAATCTTGCCCTGGCGCGGGGGGCGTGCTGCCCGCAGGGTGACTGCCCAGCCTTGCTTCCGTGCACCAGTGTACCACATGATGTAAACACAGGGCTGGCCCACGGAGAACATTTAGAACCGCGGTGTCTCGCCGCCCCTTAGTCGTTTCACCGGTAGTCATTGGTAAAGGATGGTGTTGACAGTTCCAGGCGACAACCAGCAAGTTGCCAACAGAACATAACTCAAGCCTACAGGAACCAGAGCCTACACCCTACACCCCACGTCTGGCAACCCTGCTGCTGACTCACAGTTTGCTGAAGGGGATTCAGCTGTGCAGGTGACACACATACTGTCAATGGCCTTAATCAGCTATGGCATATAAGGCTCCCATTCCTGTTCATTAGATCTGGTACCTGCAGAGAAAGCTGAAGGACTGAGACTTTCGGAATGACCAGTTCATATTTCTATTGTGTTCTGGACTAAATAAGCACCCTAAGTCTGAATCTCAATATATATAAGGAGCGACAGAGGAGGATATTATTGCAAACGCAAGCAAGCCACAGCCTCTGAATTGTGAGCATTCCTAGTGCGGAGAAACTAGGAATCAAATACTGCTAAATCCATTTTCTGAAACCGCTCATCCAGTTCAGAGTCACATGGGTTCCTGAGCCTGACACAGAGGCACAGAGCGCAAGGCAGGGAACATGCAGGATGGGTCGTCAGTCCATCACAGGAACACCAACAACCGGATAGGGACAATTCTGCATTCGACAATCCACTTAACTCCCAAGTCAGTGGGCGGAGGGAGGAAAACGGAGCACCCTGAATAAAACCCACACAAACACAGGGAGAACTCAACACAGACAGTGACCCGAGTCAGATTCCCCCTGGGGCCGAGAGGCAGCCCCACAACTTAAATCAATAATATCACTTCCATAAAAACACACGCTGAGAAACGCAGTTCAACAATTACCTCAACGCCAGCTCCTATTATATAAGAAGTTTATTTATAAAACCTCAGTTCTGGAATGATCTGAAGAGATAACGTGCCACAGCACACAGTGCCTGGAAGTTAAACTACGAACCTGTCACATCAAGTGGAGGTCCAAATCCCAAGATTGGGTAAAGCTAAAATTTATATACATAAACATTTCTCTTACCTGGGTATAAAGTATTCAATCAAGTTTCCTAATGTTGTTTCCAAAACTCACACAAATACAGGTAAATGAAAGGGCTTTTATTTGGTTATTATTCAAACAACTTGATAAGACCTGCCAAGGTATAGCACAAATGGAAACACCCAGAAGGGTTTAATCCTGTATAAAGCAATATGGGTAACACCTAGAGACACTCCATTCCAGGCAAAGATCAAATCATGAAACCCATACTGTTTCGTTTAGAGATTTATTCGATTGATCCCTTATGTTCGTTCCTCCAAGGGTACGTCTGCTTTGCCTCCGCTCAACAAAGGGGGGGAGGGGGGGGGGAGGAACACGGAGAGGTGACGAAACCAGAGGACTCAACTGAGGTCACCGAACACATGGACACGTGCGCCTCCCAAAACCGCAGCGATCACCAGGAGGAGACAGCGATCACCAGGAGACACAGCGATCACCTGAAGGAGACCTTCGCAGCCGTCCTCCAGGAGCAGGGATTCCCCCAGCCGCCACTGCGTGTCTCTGGCCCCTGGGAGCCCTTCATCCATTCCTCACACACGAAACCTTAATTCGCCGACAGGTATGCCAGCCCCATTTGCTTTGGGTCAAACAAATTCAAGGAGAAAAAAAACTATAATTAATAAACAAACAACACAGCCGTTAACGTGTAAATAAAAACGGTGATGCACTGTTTTCCGGTTTTCAGCACGACTCGATCTGCTATGGTTACCGCTTAATGTCCAGCTTCGCTTTGACGATGGATATCTCCACATCATTGACAGTTGGCTTTGCATATTGGAACTAACGGAAAGAATTTAATTCCTTCAGTCTCGGTCTTAGACGTTGTTCATGGGTAGAGAAAGGATCAAAACATCATACAACGCTCATCTGTTGGTTTGTAAGCATGAATATTATACGCATAGACATTATTAATTAATATAGCATATCTTCCTTATTTGCAAAAGGAAAATACATTTTACTACGTACATATGGTTTCCAGTTCATAGAAACTTACTATACTTTTAACCCTGGAAGTTTATATAGAACGTTATACCACCTGTCTCCTTAGACAGCAGATTCATGTGTTTTCTGACCACTGATACACATAACATAAACTTTTGGGAAAAGAAAACTCCTATTTTATGGGATACTTACATTTTCCATGTACTAAAAATGACTGTAAAAGTTTAATTTGAAGTACAGACTGTTGTTCCATTTGGTTTGATCATGTTTCAATTAAACAGTTTTACATATTTGCCAAAGGGAAAATCAATATCCACTGCCTGAAATCAGTCGTTTTCATTTTTACATATTATGCTTCCAGTGATGCAGAATGGTTGGTTGGTTCCAACCATCTGCTTGTAGTTTTGCATTCGACTGAGCTCCGCTGAAAAAAACGCAAAATAAGCAAACCATTGCCATCCCCCAAAACATGCTATTGATTTACATTATTTTATTTGAGATGCGTTTCAGCTGCATTTTTCAAAAGCGACCCAGCTGTAAGTTTATTATACCAAACCTTGGGTGTTTAGGGGTAAAGATTCTTACTTACCGTCTGCCTTTTCTCAGGTATTGGTGACCTCTGGTCTTCTCTTTCTAAAATGCATTTAGGGATCATGATGTGACTGTCACAAACCAGCTGGTCAGTTGAATGCCAGAACTTTACATACTGGACAACATGTTTGATTTGGAATTCTGAACATTAGGTCTGTAAACTCCAAACCCAGAAGGTTCTGTAATCAGTGCTAAGTATAAAGTATAAGGTACTTTACTTTGACAGCTCTTAAACATTCAAAATAAAAACCTGCATGGTGTCAACACCTGCAGGTGACTCATGAAATTAAAAATTGCAGTGCAGTACCTCCACACACAATGAAACAAAGACCCTCTCTCTGCTCTCCAGCGCGCAAATACCCTTAAGACACAAGCTCCTTAATTCTACCGAGTTACGACAGCAGCGGTTCTTAGCCTACAGCAACATCGCTGCTCTTTAAACAGGATGGGTGGATGCCCGTCTGATCGACCGCAACTGTTCTTAAACGCTAACTGGTTTGAGAGAACTCTGATGTCATGAGCAAATTAAATGTTAGACGGTGGCTGGCAGTAGCTTATTAAGACTGCTCACCTGCCTCTACGAGACATCCTCACACACAACACTGCAGGCCGCACACAGCCCGTAGAAGCGCTTCAGCAGCGACCGGAGGTGAGGCATGTCCCTCACAACGGCACTGGAAGCCTGCAGGTGCGCGGGAAGCAGCCGTTTAGACAGGAGTCGAGAGAAACCCCACCAACTCGTGCATTGTTCTCTGCAGCCCTGGACTCCCGGTCACAGTTGGCAAATGACATGATTCAAATCTACAGATCTGACTGTGCTCGGTGAGCGCCTTTATCAACTGATCCACTTTACAAAACATCTTATCATAAAAGCTGAAGCACGCGCCAGTAATGTTGCATCGCTGCAAAGATCCCAAGGGGGTAAAAGTATCAAGAGTACATTAACTGACTTCCAAAATGAAAGGCACAACAGAATCACCCCACATTGCCATGGACTGCGTTCAAAGGAGTAACACTATTCATATGCCGTATCTGTAATGGCATCCATGTTGCACGCCACAAGACACCCCCCACAATAACATTATAATCATAATCAAAACATGTTTAAATAACCAAAGAAAACAACACATGATGACAGAGACAAAAGCCACAATGGTGAACTCATTTAGCAAAATAACAAGAGCAAATAAATACGGAACATTCTTAAGGTTTTATTGCACACAATGGCAGAAAGTGCACAAAGAAGTCCTGAATCTCTGAAATGGGAAATTTCGTGTTTAAACCACAGGATCGTTGTCAACTGCATAAAATGTATACAGCAGTAAGATTTCAGAAGAAATTCGTCTGATTAAATTTTGAATATAAACGCACTACCTCAAAGGCACTTTTACACCAGAGATTTTAACACAACCAGAGCCAATATGAACTGATTTTAGCAGTGTCTTGTAAAATCAGTTTTAATGCCTTTGAAAACCTGTAACAACACACACAGGAAAAACATACCGTCAGTCTGAATAACTTCAAATGGGGGACAAAAAAACAAAAAAACACAAACAATAAGAAACAATGTGGAACAGCACTGTCTGTCCACCATAACTACAGGGTCATGAATTCCTTTCCCAGGTGGGACCTGTACTTGAGTCATGTACTTCACCTGAATTACTACAGTAAAAGCCCAGCTGTGATAATGGCTTCCAGGCCTTGTATGCTGGGGTTTGAATATAGACGTCAGCCAAATAAAAAATGCTTACTTAAAAAAAAAACAGATGGCAAACTGACAGAAAGCAAATTGTTGTTTGCGAGAGGTCTGGAGGAGAGCACTAGAGTGCAAGCAGACAATATAAACATTTTATTTTATTTCTGTTTTAACAGGTCTAACTCAACTATGGGTCGGCAATGGCCAATTCCGATTCTGCTCCTTGGGCTAAGTGTTTTGGGTAAAAATTACGTTTACAGCTATGTGGGTAACTTAACTATCATTAATGGTTGGGAGACACCACCTGAGAAAGCCCCCACGGCTGTCCCTCAACCCACAAAGTACGTAGACCCTTATCTGCTCTACTCCAACGAATGTGCCAGGGAGTGCTTCTGCACGTCATCCTACCCTTTTGCCATGTACTGCGACAACCGCCAGCTAACAGCTATCCCTGATGTGCCCAGGCACATCTACCACCTCTACCTTCAGTTTAACGACATCGAGGCACTCCCGGCAAAGCCTTTCATCAATACCACGTCCCTCAGAGAGATCAATCTCAGCCACAATAAGCTGAAGTCGTCCCTTGTGGACAGTGATGCTTTTGTGGGGATGAAGGAGCTACGTCGGCTTCACTTAGGTCACAACAACTTGGAAGAGGTTCCATCGCTGCCCAAGAGCCTCCAGCAGGTCCTCTTCGGATTCAACAAGATCTCAAAGATTTCTGCGGGCAGCCTACAAGGCCTGGGCAGGGTTACCATGCTAGACCTCTGCAACAACAGGCTAACCGATTCAGGCTTTAAAGGGAA
This sequence comes from Hiodon tergisus, assembly GCA_025775045.1. Classification (NCBI taxonomy): domain Eukaryota; kingdom Metazoa; phylum Chordata; class Actinopteri; order Hiodontiformes; family Hiodontidae; genus Hiodon; species Hiodon tergisus. Next base: position 33,935 of record JAOVYW010011152.1, read on the forward strand.
GATCCTGGCCGACATGAAGAGCCTCATGCAAGTCAACATGTGCCACAACAAACTCAAATCAATGCCACCGGACCTGCCTGCGTCTGTTCTGCAGCTGTCGTTGGAGAACAACTCCATCTCCTCCATCCCTGCGGGCTACTTCAAGAAAACACCCAATCTAATTTCCCTGAGGATATCCCATAACATCCTGAAGACCGTCCCCTACACTGCCTTCAACTTATCTACCCTGATGGAGTTAAACCTGGGTCACAACCAGCTGTCCAAGGCTTTCTTCATCCCCAGATCCCTGGAGCATCTGTACCTAAATCACAACGAATTTCAAGGTAAGCCTGATTATTCAGAGAGAAGGGTTACTTCTTACTACCCATTCCTGAAAAACGCTACAGTGTGCTGAATTTAACTTGAGACATTAAGTCAATTGAAAACATGGGGAAATAGACCAGACACCAATATTTCAGAATAATAATAAAACAGAACAGAATTAATGATCTCTGAATAGCATATTATTAGCCATTGTTTGGCTTACCAGCTCTATCCACCAGTTCGAATCTTGCTTCACATTCTAATTTCACATTTCGCTGAATTATACTTGCAGAACAAACCTGAACAGCCATGTCTGGGCAGCATTAGTCTGTCCTTCAATCCGAAGCGTTAACCAACTGGATCGTCCCAATAACCCAAACACAAAACAGTTTCTAAACCTTCTCTAACTTTCATCAACCACACTCTCAAACTCACCCGGGTGATGGAGTCCATATTTTCTGCCCACCGTCTCACACCACGGTACTACACCTTTGGATGCAGGAGACTGGGGCTTCTGGCCTCGCCGGCACCAGGAGGGGTTGTCTCGAAAACAGCAGCTTGCCCGATTACACCCATTAAATCCACACAAACCAAACCGCCGATGCAGCACGTCTGCCTTCCGCAATTTAACGACTTCAATCTCCTGGGCCAATGTTATAGACATCCTCCAGGCCCATTAAAGTTTACCTTCAACAGTTAAAAGTAGAAGAGAAGCTAACGGCATGTAAACGGGTTCATCATTGACACAGTTTGGGAAGCGCTGGGTCGAGACTAAACACAAAGCTGATTATTTTGCGATCTGAAACACAGTCACGTCAGATCAGAAGTCTTTGCACATGGTTTTATGTGAATCGGTTCAGGTGAACTCAAAACCACACAACTAGAGCTTTGACTGTGTTTTTATTCTCTACGGATCCATGTCCCAACCTAAACGTTTCACCTTGTTTAAGCTTATCAACGTAAGGGACATCAGAATGGCGTATCATTTGTCTTTCTCTTTTCAGATCTGAATGTCTCACTCATGTGCCCTTCACCGAGTCCGAGCAGAATCAATTTGCTGAGGTACATTCGCATCGACAACAACAGGCTGAAAGGCCCGGTCGACAACTTAGTCTACTTATGTTTCCCGCACATTCAGTCCATTTTCTACGGCGAACAGAAGACTGTCGACAGTTACCCCAAACCACAAAAACATAAAAAGCCTGAACTACCACAAAATGCAAAGGATTACCAACGAAGAGTATTCAAGGACGGCGATGCAAATCTAGTTTAGGTTTACACTTAAGGACACGGCCTGTCTTTTCCGATTCTGGTTTCAGATTTGTGCCAACAAACCAGAAGTTACAGGCATGCTCAGACCAAATTAAATGTTGTTTGATGCAGCAAAGAGAAGAAAAGAAAAACCATGTAATTTCTAATCACTGCTTATTAGAATACCCTATTAGAAAATCTAGAGAATGCATGCGTTTTCCAATTCCAGTTCCAAAGTTTTATTTATAATAGGCATGAATAGTTAGATGCTGATATGTTGTTGCGTCTGTAAATTCAATCTATGCAAGTCTATGAATTCAATCCCTACTTCTGAGGGTACTTTAAATGCATATCATAACGGAAATGAAGAGCTAGAATACTTCTTTATCTTTTCTCTATTATGCCATATTTTACGGTTAGCCAGTGCAAGTGTATGAGATAATCATTTATTAGCATTCAACCAAAACCAGTAATAAAATATTCAAGAAAACAAAAACTAGCATTAAATTTTGTTTTGTTTTCATTTGTGTTTGCTGTTAAATATGCTTCCGCAAAGTGTTATATGTGCCTTCAAATCTTATATTCGCATGGGAATGTCGTTTTGGTATTTCGGCTCTTGACAAGAAACAAAAAGAATCTGAAAAAACTAAATTTTGTGGGGGGTGGGAATAGAGGGGTGGAGTTAAAGTTAAGTTATCCTACAATCAAGCACAACTTACAAACAAGTTTGTAAGCAAATTCATAACGAATCTATGGGGTTTTTTTCTCCCTCTGTCAGGGCAGTTCTCGCTGGGTTCCTTACTGTCACTTGGCTAATAAAGGAACGGACATCTGACATTTTATACAGCATCCCTTCTTGTTCCTTATCTGCTTATAGGTGTAATCGTTTCATCGCCCCAATCCTAAAAAAAACATGTTCTCTTAGGCAATTAAAAAGTAATGCGTCAAGTGGGACATTGCAAAACAACACGGTTCACTGTTATAATAGCTCTGAGCCTATTTTGTTCTACCCGTGTGTATGTTCTGTTAGCGTTTTCAAAGTCAGGTGTGCAAGACTCAGTCCTAGTGCATCATTTTAAGCATTAAATGCGATTGTGAATTTAAAGTAAACCTATTTATATAGGTAAACCTAACACTGCCATATTTAAAGAAACTTAACACTTAAACCTGACAACTTCTCTGGTGTGAATTGGTCGGCTCGGTTCTTCTCGAAGGAATACAAGGCTGCGGGGGTCCATCTGCAAAGTCTTGGAAAAGTACTGTCCCCCGTCAAGGCGAATTCCTAATTACTTAACAAAGGTTCACTTAAAACACCTTTTATATCCTGAACAGACCTCTGTGACAGGAATGCCCCTTCTGTTTTTCCCATAAAATGGCCCTTGGAGAGACCAAACTCCAGCCACACAGCTAAAGAATGTGGTCTGGAATATAGCTCAGTCAAACGAAAACAAACAACAAACAGTGCGTGTGATTTAGGTTCTACGGAGGTCAGGTTCCACCACACATAAAACGTTCTGCTCGTCGTAAATTACCCAATTAGTTATGCGCTACGTGCTGCATTCCGGAACGCAGGGGTCCGATTGATGCAGTCGCTACAGACCCGCAGTGAAGTCAAGGCAACGAAAGACATTACCGTCCTCCTCTAGTTATACGTTTCATTAGCAAACACATTTAACAGATGGGAGCCAGACTGTTAGTTGCCGTCCTCCCTTGAGTATCATGACGAGATACGAGGCCTCTCTTATGTTTGAAAAGCTCCCGATTCGCCCACTTACACAACACAGTGACAAGGCCTAGCTTGGTGGTAAATATTTTAAAATCCTGGCTCAGTACCTGGCATGAATCTCCAGTAGGGACCACATGGGCATGCATTGATGACCAATCAGTTTTTTTTTCGTGTTTAAAAAAATAAATAATAATAATTCAGTTTTTTTTTTAAAATAAATAATTCATGACTAGACATATCTTCACAAATGTATGTTCAGTAATATAGCTTTGAAGCCTCGGTCCCCCATATTATCATCCATGTCTAGTTTCTTACCTATGGATTAAAAAACTGCCTGGACGAAGGAACCTCTTATAGAAAATGGACGCAGTAAAAACATTTTCCAGTTGTTGGAACGTTGCCTGGCACAGTAAATGTTTTACAAGTTTGCATAATTGCTAGCACACCTGTAATATTACTTACTTAGTTTCACTCCACTTGTTTCCATTCCTTGAATGTTTATTTCTGGGGCCCATCTTCATCTTTTTCTTGGGGTGCAAGGAATGATTAGGGGGGCCCTGTTACAGTCACATGTTTTTCCATTTAACCTGTTCTGCTTCAAATTAAAAGTTACAAACTATTTCTTGTTTATGAGGCTTATGTTTCTCCCCCCCCCCCCCTTTTTGTTTATGAAGCTCCATCATAAAGATCTCTCAAGATACATGTCTAACTTTTATAACAGGGTTTATTTCATACTCTGACACAAGCAAAAGCATTAAGTTAAACCCTTATTCTTTTAGCCAAACGCTGCAAATTAAAACAAGTTGGCTTATCATAATTCAAGACCCACGAAGGCCCGAAGGGGTACAGGAAGGGTCACTCAAACCTATTTGAAATTCTAATTGGGGTCGTTGTATCTGCTCAGGGTTCTCCCAGGCAGAGCACGTACAGGCCAGGAAGGACCCATAAGAAGGAGGAAATATTCTCCTCTCGCAACCGCTGGAAGGTGGGCGCCATTGTCTCAAAGGTCTACGGTTAAAAAACATATTAAAGTGAAACAAACATGAAATATATTCAAAGTAAACATGAAGAGAGGAGTCGGCAGCGTGTGGAGAAACCGGACCGTACAGGAACAAGCCCTTCAAGGATGACCGATTACACTGTGGCCTCTGTCACTCATGTAGAACAAACTACTGAATCAGTCATTATTTCTTAATAATACCAACGCAACAGTGCTGTCATGCAACCCATCCATGAAGTTTAGAGGAGTTATATTCCTTTATAAAAATGGCATGCTTTCAGGTTTAAAAGAAAATACAACTATGCTACTAAGTAGTGACCGAAAGTAAACAAATTTTTATTTTTTTATTTTTTTAAATGAAGAATTTAAAAACGAGGTATTTGTGTTCCCCTGAATAAATATTAAATGACTCGGTCCAATGGAAAAGGGGCAGACTTTTACGGTTGTATGAGCACGACAGTAAACAGATCTGGAAAAAGTTGTTTAACACACAGTGTATCTGTCTCATAAGCTGCAGTGTGTCTGGACTGTAGCTGTAATGATCAAGCACAACAGCCCAATAAAGTTTGAGAAAAGAATTAGGGGAAAAACAAACTCAACGTGCATGAAACACAAACGTTAAATTTATACCCATCATATAAACAAACTGACTACATAAAGGTGACGACTCCTCAGAACCTCAGGCAACCCTATAAAAAATCTAAAGACTACAATGTCCTCATGTAATTTATCACACAGACCACCCCACACACACACACACACACACACACACACACACACACACACACACACACACACACACAC
>JAOVYW010011162.1:19209-39018 GCA_025775045.1 Hiodon tergisus
GCAAAATGACCTCCACAACATGAAAACAACAACAATTGTGTAAAGGTTGAGATATAACACGGAAAGGAGCGGAACACGGCAGTTTGAGAATTCTCATTCAGAGTCCTTCTGCTCTATATTAAAAAAAAAAAATTCAAATGTTTAAATCCTATTTGCATCTAGAATTTGGTGGAATTGGGAAACGCCTCAATTTAATTTTAAACTCAAAGACTTTGATATTGATAGCCATACTTCCATAAAAAATTAAAACTACTGACTGGCCTACTAATAAACGTTTTAAGGAAGGCATTAAACACAGTCTCTAAAATGGAAACAAACATCTTTCAAGTTTAATCTATCGTTTTTATCAGGAAAAAAAAAGCTGCGTCTATGGAACGTGACCTCAAACTCGAACAGTATACTATACAGTAAACTGATGAATACGTAAATAAACGAAAGAAAAAAACTCTTAATGGAGCATACTTTGACAATATGATAGTATTCATTGTCCCCGATAATGTACGTTTCCACAATTCATGTACATATACATATCAGTTAACAATAGAATATTGCATAAAGAAAAATGTTTGTTAGACAAGACAAGTAAAAACGTAACCAATTTTCAATGACAGCATGACCAGAAAAGACATCAGTGACACAGAAACGGGGGCTACACAAAATATGCAGCCAAGGCCGCCATCTTGTCTTTTGGTTTCTTGGGGTTACCCCTGCCTCCTGGCCGGCGCCCCCTGCCCCTCCCGCGACCTCCTTGCCGGCGCGCCTGCACCCCGCGGTGCATCGGGTGCCTCATGGCGGCATGCTTCAGCTCCACGAGGTCCTGGAAGACGGGATCGCAGAAGACGCAGCCGGTGTGCTGGGTCTCGTCCCCAGGCAGGGGTGAGCGGGCCTTGTTGAAGTCCACCACCACCTGGGACGCCTCGCAGGTGTCACAACTGCCCAACGACACCTGCACCTTATGGGCGTGTTCGAAGAAGTGCACCACCACGTTGCACTTGTTACAGGCCATCTTCCACTTGGGCCCCGAGGTGGGATCGAAGACCAGCACTCCGTTCTCACACTCTACACACTGGCCAATTCCCAGGGAGTTGAGGGAGTGCTGGCAAGAGGGGTGAGTACACTCATTGCAGCCCATACCTGCACAGACAAAATAAACGAATAGAGGGTTACATGGTAAATCGGCCCATACATACAGCCCCTAACTAGGTATTGCAATGAGAGTCCAAATATGTACAGTTAAATATATTCATTCTACCAATGCAGATTTATCCTTTTTTTATCATTATCATAGCTTCCAGACAGTGTTATGTTTCCTCACTGACTGAGTACTGGTTATTTGGGTCAGCCTACTCCCATAGCAAAAGAAGTCAGCTTGGTTAAGTTCACTATGGCCGTAAGATGTCAGATGCAAATTGGACGTACTAACGCTACAATCCATCTAACTTTAGATGTTCACAGTGACACATGAACACAACTAAATTGAAAATGAGAAAAGCAGGTCGATTTCGAAATGATATTAACTCCATATTAACTGAAACCTATATTATAAAGAAGACAATATCGACACTGCATCAGATATCCGTTACCAACTGTTCTACGAGTATTCAATATTACAAAGACACTCTGGGTCCTTACCCTTCTTCATGTCCCTAAAGGGTGGGTTGCTGAAGCAGTAGGGACACAGGGGGTAACTCTTCCCTCGAGAGCCGGAGGTCCAGAGCACCAGCTCAAATTCGTCCAGCGGGCAGCGAAGCTCCTTGTACAGCTTTATTGCCCCGTTCTGGGGCAGACTGTAGGTCTCGTCGCAGTGGGAGCAGTGGAGCCGGCTGGGTTTGGCCTTAAAGGACCCAATGCAACACAGTTACTACCCAGCGACGCCATGGACCTCAAATTCTGGGACCTCGTCTTAACTGAAAGCCGCATCTTAGGAAGAGCTAGTCTCTACAAACTAAGCAAAGTAAGTAAAAAGAAAAGCAAAAATTAATAATAAAAAGAAAAACTGGAAAAAAAATTTGGAATCATCGTTATGGTGACGTGATCTGTACAAATTGAAACTACAGCCATCTACATTTTCTGTTACCTTGCAAAGTTGGAACCCAATTACTCGCATGCTATCAAATACGTACGCGTTCAAACGTCTAAGTCAAAACCACTTAAGTCAAGTGGGCCATAACTGAACTAAAAAGAATTTTAAATGTAGACTGACATTTATGGCATATTCATGAGGCTATAGAAAACATTTATTCATAGCAATGAGATTATTTCTTTCAAAACGTCAGTCAAAGAGAGAAGGTAGCCTTCAGCTCATGTCAGCTAGCCACCAGGAAGCGTTTCAAATTAATGACCCAAGGACACGCATTAATAAAAAAGATGGACAATAGAACAATAATGATGTCTGCCGATAACATGTGTGTCAGAAGGTTACTCTAAATAGGAGAGATGAAAGTTGGACTAAATTAACGAGTGGGAACTGTACATTCTGGACTTTGTACAATTTAAAGTACTAATAATAAGAAGAAAACTTTCCTGATGACTCAAGAAGGAAAACTCCACAGCCACGTCAGACTGGAAGCATCATGGTGGGCATTCTGCCCCATGCCAGAATGAATTGGATAACTTAATGCCTGACACTTGATGATCGGGCTAAATACTAGTAGCATCGCTAACCTGGATGTACTTCATGAATCGATGACACTTCCCACAGCGGGACAGGGGCTTCCCAGATTCAGCAATTGGTGAAAAGGAGACTTCCATTAATTCATCCATACCTGGAAAGTTAAAGTATCATCTGTCAACATTGAGCAGATACGTTTCCCTCAGCCAGGGACAAAGCTGCACTAAGGTGACCTGGTAGCTCATCGATCTCATTGAGGAGAAGCCTGCAACAAATGAGTGGAAAACCCAATGACCTCCAACTCAAACTTACTTGCTATCGAGTCAAAAAAGTAGTGGAACTTCCTCTTGAAGATGTCCAGCGTGTGCTGCAGCACCTGCTGAAAATCGGCCTTGCCCTGAGCAATCAGGTTGAGCTGCTTCTCCACTGCACTGCGGATTGTGGGCAGAACAAGCTCAGCATCTAAAAACAAAACACAGACACAGCCATCTGAAACACAGAAGGAACTTTTCTCTACAAAAACCCTCTGGGAGTCTCTGTAGCCACTTAGGTCAAGCTAATAAAAATACACCAGAGGCTGTATACCAGGCGATACCACAAAAGGATAAAGAAGGGAAATAGCCTTTATCCAAGGGCAACTGCCAGACTACAAGTGAAAACAGGAAAAGCACAGATAACGATGCAGAGCAAGCCCACTTCAATGAGGTGCATGATATGTTTGTTCAGTGCTTCATAATTCCCAACGATAGCCCTGGTCCAATTAAATCTAATGCATGACTGGCCAAAGGTTTTCAGCAACAAATAAACAAAATTATCAACTGGCACAGATCTGTTACTTGAAACGCAATTTAAGGCCAGACAGAAGAAATACAGACATCTACATGAGACCAAATAAACTTCAGTGGAAGACAATCTGGCCTTGGAAAAGGCTGCTGGTTTAAGCGTAGTGTAGGATTCATGAAACCTCACACACTTTATTGAAATCTAAGCAAACTGGTGTACTAGAAGACCCGGAGCAGGGCAGGACTTCAAAAAAGATTCTGACCTATCTTGTAATAGCCGTGCACAAGCACGATGCCCAGGTTTGTGGGCTTGAGTCTGCGTCCACTCTCCACAGTGACATAATTCCTTTGGCAGACATTGTTTATGTGGACAGGAATGCTAGCGTCCGTTCCTGGAAGACAAACACAAACGCCACATTTGAAACCATACGAACAAGAGTGTCTCAAGACAGTGCCAATAAAGCCCCCCTCAACAGGCCTCCGCAAAAGCTGCTGTCACAGACATAGCTCAACTCATACGATTTTAATGCCACCAATCCCAGCTTCTTCCTCCCTCCCATTCTCTCTCTCTCTCTCACCAATGCCATGCTTCTCCATTAGTGTAATAAGCTCAGCTTCTGTGAGGTAGTCCGGGGGGTGGGTTTGCTTCTCCAGCAGCTTAACCTCATCCACGGTGAACGTGTCCCCCCTCTCACAGGTTGGGAGGCTCTCCTCAAGCGGGATGCCCTGCCAGGGCATGACTTCTGTGAAACCTGCAGGAAACATGCGAGAGCCCTCTGTCAACACTGTGGCAATGCAGCTCTTAGTCGTGCCCTAAGTTCGACTACACTTATTTCTAGCTTGTTTCAGAAGATTAAATAATGAATTCCACTAACCGAAAAATTTTAAACCTAAATTTTGCCTCATTTAAGATATACACGGCCAGATGATGCAATAACGAGCTTCGTTACTATAATATAGACTTTACCAGCTGATATCAGAGTTTTCCCTGTGCAGGAGAAGGCCTCGGTGCCAATGCTGAAGGCAATGGTGGTCTGGAGGTACTTGCAGTCATGACTGATGGTGGCGATAAAGTGGCGGGTGATGTACTCGTACAAGCGCCACCCATCACTTCCTGCATAGAGATTAAATACAGCTGAACACTACTGAGTATATCTTGGTCTTCACACTGCTTAAAACGAACGGCAGCTATATACTTTGGAAACTCAGTAACAGTTATATTCTACCATAACAGAGTAACCACTTGTCTCACACTTCAACGATCCTGTCAGATTCAGAAGTCTTTCAACTACCAAAATCAAGGACCTCAGTTAAGTAGTGAAGAGCCTTTTCATGCTATGACCACAGAAGGATAAGATGTAGAATCTTTGACCACAGAAGGATAAGATGTAGAATCTTTGACCACAGAAGGATAAGATGTAGTTCTCTGACCACAGAACGATAAGATGTAGTCAATCTGTTGGTGACCACTGTGAATAAATGACAAGCACCAATAGGGGAGTGTGTGTTTTGTCTCCCTCACTAAAACACCATACCCAGTTCCTTCTCCGATGCACCTCTCATCGGAGTGATGGGAGGGTGGTCCCCGGCATCTGCCCCTTTCCGAGGACGGTTCAGTCCCTCCGCAAGCAATGTCTTCACCTGTGCAGAGAGACACGAAAGTCTGTTATTTTGACCAACTTATTGGGCAAATAATACCTTCTTCTTTTTTTCTTTTTTTTGACTATTTTAATTTTTTTAGAGTTTAACAGTTTTGTGTAATTATATTATGCAAGATCCTGTAAGGGAAATATTCATTTAAAAATACATCATTAAAAGACAAAAGCTACTTAACGCCAAGCTATAAGCATGCATATCCTCACAAAGGTTATGCTGTGTAGAAATTTGCTGTTAATTCTGAATTATTTGATAGGTTGAGGTAATGATACATAGTGACTACAGGCTAGATGTGGGGGGGGAAAGGAAGTCGTATTGGCTTTTGTTTGCAGTTTCCAGGCGTGAGAGGGACAACTGATGAGAAGGGCTCACCGTGTCAGCCCAAAAGGGGTTGTTGGCCTGTTGGCGCAGAGCACCTTTCAGGTCAAAGTTCTCAGGGTAGTGTGTGGTCTCTGTCCGTGGGTAGCTGATGTAGCCTTGGGTGTAGAGGCGCTCCGCTATCTGCATAGTGTGCTGTGGACCCATGCCTTCAAAAACACAACGGAGCGCAAAATGAGTGAGGAACCTTGCCTGATGCCATCTGTGTAGCAAACGACTGTGCACATTCACTCGGCACTTTGGTGTGGTTACGTCTCAAACAACATGTGGCACGTGGCTTTTGTCACGCACCTAGAGAAGAACTGGCCACTCTCAGCATTTCGACCGTGTTTAGAGCCAGGGGTCTCTGCTTGGCTTTCTCCTTCTTGCTCACAGATTCCACCTAAAATGATTAACGAGAAATGAACGTTCAAAGTTTACTGCAAGGTTTACTGCAAGGATGGGTCATGTCAGTTCATGAAAGACAGAGACTTACTTGCAGGCTTGAAAATGACCAGTGAATCAACAACTAATTTAAACCCGATTAAATAGTTCCATATATTAACAATGTCAACATAGACTGCACTGAGAGACACCTTTAGCCCAGAAATAAGGATAACTCAGATATAACAAGCATTTTATGCAAACACCCTTGGGCACTATTTTACTGTCCTTTTTCCACTTATATTTTTAGTTGCAGCTGCTGGGATAGTGGCAAGAGCACTGTAGTAAAATCCTGCCCTTAAGCACTCTAACATCAGTAAAAAAATATTTTAAAATAATAATAATAATGAATCGACAACAAAGTCTAACATTAGCTTAGACCGCTTACCCTCGCCTCCCTTGACGTTTTGGCAATGTTGACAAACATCTGTCCCACCTCTCTGTCAAAAACTCTCACCCGTTCCCAGTCCAGAGTGAGGGGACTGTCTTTACCTCGGAATACCTTTAGAGAGAGAAAAAACTTTCTGAAGATCCAGAACAAGAGCCGCCAGAACATGGACGAAAACGGCCACTGTTGACATGACATGTGGCTTGCAACAATCAATTTCAGTCAAAGATTCAATAAAGGGTCACTAAAATGAAGGACCACAATTTGTGTAATTAGGCCTTTTTCTCTTAGTTTGCAGTTTTGAGTTCAGAAGTTGTCCACCAACCTTGGCTTGGATAACCCAGTATGTCTCGGGTTTGAAAGACTGGATCTTGTCGTGCCGCTCCACACAAAATCCCAGGGTGGGAGTCTGGCAAGGTCCAAACGAGATCAGAGAGGAGTCCAAATTGCCATATTTCCCCTGGAAATACTTCGTCTGGAACCTGAAACAAAAAACTAAAAAAATCAATCAAAAACAAAATGTATTCCTTCTGAAAAGCCTAAAATCTCAATATCATTGCATGCGCTGACAGAACTGTAAGCTCGGCTTGGTTAAACTATAATTCACGTCCCATCATGGCTATGTGGTCAGTTTGAGTGTTTGGGCTTGCACCTGGTGAAAGCACAACCAATACGCAAGTCCAGTTCTTGTCGAGCATCCACAGAGAGCGCTTCGTTGCGGTTGGGTTCCCCCAAACGGTTCATAGCGTTGCAGATGTCCAGGTCCGTGATGGAGCTGAACTTGGCCCGGAACACGTTCTGCTCATTTCCATAGGTCTTGTTCATAACAGGCTGGATGGCATCAAGGACCTAAAGGCAGCACATTAAAAGAGAGAACCAGCTCAATACTGCGTTATCAAGGGATACAATTTCATTGGATCAACATCTGGTATAGGGGTGAAATGGTCAGACAAGTCCAAAAGCTGATTTGCAAGGCAAACAACAGTTACATGTGGGACTTTCATTTGATTTTGGGGCAGTATTCAGGAAATATTCAGAAACAAATAATGCTCACCGACACCACTTTCTAATTACTCAAAATTCATTGAGTAACATTTTTGATGGCTCAGAACCACCAAACTTGAATTTAATTAATCACTTTTTTTTTTATTTACCTCAAAACAAATGTTCTCTCCTTCTTTGTCACAGTCCAGCCACAGAACAACAATGTCACATCCCTTGGCTTCAACCTGGCCAGGGATCAGGGGGGAAAAAAAATCTAAATTATGGATGATCGAACGTCAGTACCACCAAAGAGAGCATTAGTAAAGTGCTCACCTGCAGGAACTTGACCATGTTGAGTTTGGGATTAGCTTCCTTTTTCTCTGTTGGCGCCTTGCTGAACAGTTCAGCAGGGTCAACTTTGTCCCAGTTGTTATACTTTCCTAAAAAGGGAAACCATTTAATCCTGAAAGCTCATTATGAAAAGTTGAAAATACAACTAGGCAGAGACTTATTGCTTAATGTACACAGTAACAAACAATGTGTTTAGCACAATACATTTATTATTAGGATTTTTTTTTATACGACAAAAAATAACTGAAAACACCTGCCTATGAAATCCAGGCTCATCACATGACCACACACTGAAGTCATCTTGAAGCGGACAGATTGTCCCATGAAGCTTCCCAAGTACTCGTGCACTGAACATGCGCCATTTAAGCCTTTGCGGCTAGAGCAGTTACCTGGTCATAAAAAGATGAAAAATAAAGAAATTATCACTTAGATGTGCGAAGAAGAGCAGAGCTGAACTAAACCTGCTGAGATTACTCACTATTTATTTTGTTATCAACACATACTATTAGGGTGTGGTTCTGCTATGTTAGATTACATGCTGGAGACATCGTGGTACTGGACCGTTGAATGTCTACCTATTCCAGCTAACAAGACAAAAACGATGCAGAACAACTTAGTTATGAATGCATAACGTGACAAATGCACCTAGCTAATGCAGGGTCTTCTCAAGGCCGGAGTGGGGGAGAAGAGAGCACTCCCTATGACGCTCTTCTGGGCACTCCAGCAACTTTGCATTCATGTTCTTTAGCATAAATAGCTCAGCTAAATGACGGACTGAGAACAGTTCCTCTAGCCACATCCTCAAAGTCCGTCACCAGAAGACTCTGACCCATTCCTCGTCACACAGAATGATGCGACTTAAGGTAAGACGTAACTTCCTTTCACTGCAGGACCTTAAACACTGAAGATGGGGGACTACTACCGTACGTCCACTTCTACTCAGTGCCTAATTAAACATAGTAACGTTATGTAGAGCTCATGAACGGACTTTGTGAAGCTATAGGTGCCAGAGTTAATTAAGGGGATGTTATTTGGTAGGTGTTCGGTTCAGATGGAATTTACTAAAATATCAGCTTCTCAACCATTATTTGTTGTTTAGATATTTCTTATTTTACTTGGATTCACTACATCTACAGAAAAGCTGCCAGCACAAGTCATTTTCAAGCATAGAACTGATTTCATCGCTTGGCCGGTTCAAGACTTCTTGGATTAATTCTGTCTGTTTGAATGCCCATTCTTTAATTATTATAACAGGTCGACAGCTATAACATTTATAAGGACTTAAATTGGTTTGCCAAAGCCTTCTTTGATTTTGACATGCTGTTGACAATTACTTTTATAACCCAACTGACTGTATATATCTTAATACTCCACTCAAAAAAAGAGAAATAATAATTTTAAAAAGACTTGCAAAAAATAGTAAGAATAGCATAGAATGAGACAATATACCCTAGCTGCAAGCTAATATAAAAGCATTTCCCAACATCTAACCTGTGTATTTCTAGAGTCCCCACTCGATCAGTGCAACAGAAAATGAGTGCTGCCAATTTTCACCCTCTGCAGCACACAGTCACTCTTAAAGCAACAGCACAGACTGGTTCTCCGTGTGCGTTTCAGCTCCTACGACTCTGCAGTCTGGTCCTGCTCACCTTTATCCCCGGCCAGGGCAGCCCAATGGCCAGTCAATGCGTGGACGAGACATTCTGCTTGGGGGACATGGTGGGATACCAGTACCAGCTTTCCATTATGCTCAGTAACATCAACGAGAGGAGCATCGCACCGTGGACTTATGTGTAAGTAAAGAGCACAGCATCTCAGCTCAGCTCAGCTGGCACCAGCAATACGCAATTTTGTGCCAAACTAGATGAATAATAATTCACTTATTTCAATAATAACATCATAGTCACTGGGAATTCATTTGATATTTGTTTCACATATGAAGTACTGTAACGGTATCCTCTGTAAAGCCTCCCCAAAGTTTAATGTTAACCTAATGTTCCCATTTATCTGTGCACTTGTTGCCCATTTGGCTGTGAATGCTTACAAAAGTGTAACGTGATTATGTTTAAGTTTTGTTTTGTTATTCCCATACCTGCGTTATAGGAAGAGAATTGATCTAGACAGACTGCCTAAAATCATCAATGAAGCCAAGTGCCTTACAAGCCATTCCTGTGTGGGTGTGGAAAGCGTTTCCAGTTTAGAATCCATCCCCATCTCCATCAAGATGCCTGTGCTTAAGAAAAACCCAAACTGCTCTCCATATTCTCTTGAATTTGAAACCGTCAACATAGCCTGCATATGTGCCACTTCCAGGCAGTCCTGAACTAAACAACTATAGCCATGGTTGTTTTAAACTATAAATAAAAGCATTTTATAACAATCCCGATTGTTGTGTTTTTTGTGAAACATACATTGGTTACATAGAACAGTCACAGGTTTTGCAAACTACAGAGCAAAATGCACTTTCAGATATTCTGCCTAGTTAATTTTTCTGTTTTTCTAAGTGAGTCATTAAAAAATTAAAAGTACATAGTTCATTTTCACCTCAATGCAATTTTTTATTAATTTAACAGGTTCACAGATACGTGAGAAAAATAAATACATGTGTTTTTATTTAAATACAATGTTTCTTGAACCAGTAAGGCACATGTACAAGCGCACATGTACAATCTACAACTGCAAATACTAGTTGTCGACAAAAAGAAATAAATAAAACTCACCTTTGGATAGAATCTTTGCAATGGACTGTGCCAACGACGGTTTCTCTGCTACCATAATAACAGTTCTCATTATGGCAAAATGAAGCTGGGTAATAGCGAATAAAAGCGGGGAACAGCTAATGCCTAGATAACTAACTAGATACCCATATGTGCGTCCAGTAACCTACTTTTCCCCCATAAATACTTTCGTATAACATTGCTGCATTACAAATATCAAAAATCTAAGTCAATGCTAAAATAAGTAAACTAATTTATATGAAATAATGCATTTAAAATGCTTCACGGATTATAAAAACCTAGCTGCCTGAGATGCAACGGGATTATAGGAAGCTAACAACCAATCACTAGGACAAAATATCGAATACACAGTAAGAGATACAGGAAGCTGCCATGACACCATTGACGTCACTGAGCAGCATGAAACCAGCCAGGATTTTTTCCAAGTTCCGGCAGAAAAAAATCATCAGATTTTTCAAAATAAGAGCAATTAAAAAGTGTAAATAATTAAAACATAGTTATTTTAAAGAACTAGGTCTTATTAGGTCAACGATTTAATGTGCATGCACATATTCTCTGCTGCCTAAACTATAAATTGTGTTACAGTAACACCAGGGTGGGAAAACAACTTCAGACACCCCTCTTACAGAATTAAGTAGATATGACTAAATTAATTTGCACTATACTTAACACCATGTAACATCTATTAAGATGCAATGATTGCCTATATTACACTTGATTCTATTAAAGGAGGGTCTGAAGATGTTAGTTGCTGTGACACAATCTTTAGTTTAGGCTGAAGACCTCAATGTCTAAACCATGCTCATAGAATAAACAATGGAAAGGATGGCATTGTATTCATTCACGCCCTACATAACATCATGTAAAATCTGGTAGAGTGCAACTATTTCACAAATTATACTTGACTGTATAAAGGGAGGGTCTGAAGATTAATCAAATCAAATCAAATCAAAAAAGGTTTTGTTTAGTATAAAATGTATTGGCATACCAAATACAAAATACATGTATAAGCTAACCTCTAGTAGGAGATTCTGACCATTTATATTGAATTAATTCAACTTGACTCTATTATAGGAAGATTTTACTCTGACACAATCTATATTACATATATCATCGTGAGTTACAATGTTGCTATAATTATTAATTGTATTTACATTGGTTTTACAAGTAATTTGGATACTATTTCTTTATTAAATGTAATGTACAATATTCGTATTAATATATCTTATTTAGAAAATATCGATAATATATAATTATATGGAAGAAACACTCCTACAAAAAATTACCTGCCAAATTGGAAATTTTCCGCTGCTGCAAGCAAGGACTCTTAATTTGAAGTAGTGGAGAGAAAAGTTCGAAAGAACATTTTTTACTTCCCGTTTGTTGCCGAATATTGGCGCTAATTTGACGGTTCACGTTACTTTTAACCAATAACTTCCGTGTGAAAGTCTTGCAGGATCGTTTTGGTAAACAGTTGTGGTTTGCGTTGTTGAAATAGGTATGGTAAAGGTGATGTAAAGCGTATAATGTAAGTCTTTACTGTGTAATGTCTCCGCGATACTTAGGTCTGATACTAATTACAAACTATAAGGCATCAACAGTATCAACCAGATAAAAAAAATTTTTTGAAAGAATTGAAAAGTGTTAATATGCGTAAAAACGTCAGTCATAAAGCTGTCAACAAAACACAATGAAAGTCTATTTTGGAGTTTGTTAATTAAATGTCAAACGACTAAGTTAAGTATTACGTAGCCTAATTGTTTAACCCTACTACAAACATTACTTTTTGTTCATTTTATTATTAAATAATTCGGAATAAAAGCCTTTAAAAACATTTAATGGACCATTGAAGAGAAACACACAATTTTGGGCTGTGTTGTGCATACACCTTGCACTGTACAGGAAAACCTGAAAAGTGTGTAAAAGTGAAAGACGAGGCCTAACAGACTCCTACTTTCCTACCTGTAATCATAAGAATGGGATCAGAATTCCATTTGTGCCATGGAATAGGAAAAAAACGTGATTCCAAAAAACAACAAGAAAAGTTGTAGCATGAAAAGTGTATGAAGAATATCAGATTTATACTTTTTCCCGTAATCGTCACTGGGGTGCACCGTATCCCAGCTACAGATATTATGAGTGCAGTACCTGCATTCACTGATGCACCTTAACTCCATTCAGGCTGCCACCTTATGGTACTAGCGCAGTTCCTGGTATTGTGAGTCAACAGTGTGGTGGCATAGGAAATCAAGCACTCAGACAATGTACAATTTAGCTGCTTAGCAGATGCTTTTATCCAAAGCGACTTGCACAGCTTACAAGTTCTACATTCATCCACTTGCACACCCACTTCTATTTACTGAAGCAATTCAGGCACCTTGCTGATGGAAGATACAACAGGTGGAACCAGCAACCTTTCAGTTAAAACTCTTGTCACCTTAACCATTGCAACACCATCTGCCTAAACAAACTTTAAAGACATTTTTCAGTGATTTGACCAACAGTACACAATGGCCTCAATGCTGCTAAATGAGCAGCAAAGTAGGAGTGCTAATGAGTATTCACATAGTCCATAGTGTGTCTCACTGCAGAAAATTGGACAGCACTTTAGACCCCAAAATCTCAGAAGAACACACCTCATTGAAATTAGTAGTTCTGCTGAATATCTTAGAACCCCATTTCACTTTCAGATTTTTCTTTGCAATATATCTTATCACAATTGCCGCAATGCATCAAATTGAGCTGGACTAGACCCCTGAAAATGCATCACATTGCAAACTAGGATGAACAATGCTGCTGGGTGAACAATAAGAGAGGAATGGGCGTGCGTTGTGGCGATATTTGGCACCAAGGCACCACGTGTAGCTGCTTATTACATTAACCAAAACAAGAGCAAAATCTTTGCCTGGTTCATTAATTTCCATTCAACTCTATTAGGCATCAAGGCTTAATCTTTAAACCCATTGAAAGTGGTGGGTGTCTTGGAAAAACTATGCGAGGCGATCAAACTGCATACAAACAATATATGTCCGGCCAAATTAAACCAACTGAATTTTTCACTCAGGGTTGTGGAGTGAGGCAGGGCTACAGTCTGACCTCACCCTATTCAACACTTATAGGAAATAATTGGCCAAATTATTGGAGCAATCTTCTGTACCCGGTGTCACTTTACAAGACACTGCAATTTAATGTCTGTTCTACACTAATAACCTGGCTCTGCTGTCCCACAAACGAGAGGCTACAGCAAAGCCTGGTTCTAATAACCAAATTATGACCAAAGAAAAACAACATAATATTATATTGCAAAAATACAACACAAACTTCAATACTATTTGGCCCTAAATAAACAACACACTGTGGAAGATGTGGAAAAATTCACAAGGTAGAGACTCAGTGAACACAGCCTGAACAGGCAGAAGTAGCTTCCCAGAGAAGACATTTGCAGTCGAGAAGTGGCAGAAACAGAGCTGAACTTTTTAACTAAATGCAACCATTATCAGGAACCTAGAGCATTTCATTTTCTTAAAAATGAAAAGCATCTACTCCAAGTGTCTATGCTGCAATTTAAAGTAAAAAATTTTAAATACATTTAGTTGAAGAATGGAATTTAATCATCTTTTACAAAGGTTTGGCTTTGACTGTGCAGTACATTTTTCTAAAACAAAACAAAAAATAAGTTTATTCTTTAAATTACCTTCGAAGCATTCCTCCAGAGTCTTTAATTACTTGTTTTAATTCTTGAAACTTAACCAAGACCTATTGACTTATGACAGGAGCTTCTTTCATCTGTATTTATGACCAATTGTGGAAATGTTTACTCGATTTTTCCTATAGTCAACCAATTGTTTGAGAGAAATTAATCAGACACTCCAACTGTTTCTGTGCTTAAAGTTTATACTGGAGTTTAATGAAAATATGGTATTTCATATGGTATGTAAGGAAGACTAGATACTCTGAAGAATGATTTGCCTGCATTACTGAACGACTATTTTTATTGATTATCAGTATGTATTAATCCATACCTGCCATAAATAAATGATAATTACTTCATGAGTATAAAAATGTATGAAATATTCTTTCACACAAACTATTAGAATTTTTTTTTTTATTATTAAAACTATTTACACGAAGTTGTATAACATACCTGTGATATTTGCTGATTATATTAAATATATTATAGTAAAACCATACAAATATCTAACATCAACAAACAGAAAAAGAGTTTTACACAAAAAGATACTGCACATTTTTAAACAAGGCATAGCTAATTTTATTTCTCACTATCGAATTCACTCTCACAGTTTTCACATTTCTATTCCTGACAACTCTCTATGTAATAATATAAAACAATTATTTATATAATAATATTTGTTCTTATGTGAGAATATCATTTGTGATTGTATTAGTAATTCCAATACATGCTACTTTTATTAATATCCTTAAAATTTAAACTCAAATATATTAGAGTGTTCATAATATTTTTTTCTGTTTAACATGGCATACACATGTTTAGAAGACCGAGTTGATTCTAAATTCAATAGTAATTTTCCTGAATTTTCAAAATAGAAAGAAAGTAATTTAAATGTACTCATTCAGACATGGTGTGGAAACGAAATGAACTTTTTCGGTGCACTGTAAATCATAAGCGTGGATTTTGCGTTTTGATTTTGTTCTGGTCTAATTAACTATTTAGAAATTTTTTTAGTAATTCAAAAATACAACATTGGTCGCATTTTGTAAAATGAATACGCGTTTTGAAGACATAATCGTTGCGTGACGTATTCATTTTTTGTACAAATGCCAAGGCTAAATGTCAGAAACTTTTAATTAAATATAAATTACTGACAGATTGCAGTGAAATTTGGTGTTTTTAACGAATATCAATATTTTTATTTTAACACCGATTTTTAAGGTTTAAGATATCAAATTGCTTTCCATAGTTCTGATAGTACTAAAATATTTTGTCGGAAATAAGTCTGTGCTATGTAAAAAGACGGTTTACATTCACGCAATAAATTATCTTAAATAATGGGGTTTTGTAGCTGAATGGATGTTGATTAGAACGCGAATTATTCCACTACGACGCATTTTTTGTAGATCTGCCACTAGATGGCAAAAATGAGTTATAAACAGCTCGATCGAAAAGATTAGAACTCGCAACGCGGAGACCAGAGCGTTTGTTAAAGCCAATGAGAACGATGAAGTACATTTCCGGCAGTAAACAAAGAAGGCATTGCATCAACTAATTTACTCTACATAATAACACACAGCCATATCCATATACGGATGACAGTGACTCTTTGGGTAATAAGCTAATCTTGTGGTCAAAAAAGCGAAAATTCCCTCTTAAAGAAATCAAATAATAACGTAGTTGTTTGGATTTTTGTTTCAGTAGCAAAGAGTTTTTAAAAATTATGTTATACCTTGTTATTATGCATTACATTCTCTTTGACCTTTGAAATCAGGGGCGTTGAATATATAACACGTACAACATTGTTTTTAATCTTAGTCTTAATAAGGCATTCTATAAATGTAAATTATACTCCCTGAAGTCTTAACACTACTTGTATATAAATGTTTTTTTTTTATTTCCCTTGGAACTTAATTTACAGGAGGGCTTTGGAAAACCGCCAATTACAGCAATGTTTTCGTTAAAATTTTAAACAAAGCTGTATGCATGTTGATGTTTTGCATAAGGTCTTGCGTAAACTATTGTCACTATCAAGACCTGGTTAATAAAGTCTATTATTTTAAAACTGTCATGAAACCGAACAGGAAAGACAAGGTTTTTTTTCCCCTTTCTCCCTTTTGTTATGAATTTCATTCATTTGACACTGCTTGTAAGACACACCAACAACTTTGCTGGAAGTGCTTTTTGTGGGGGTGGGTTTTTGACTTCAGAACAGCTGTGACAATTCCCTTCAATGTTCAACCTCAAACTGGAATACTTGTCATCTGAAACTGTCAAATTGACCATGAATTCACAATCCAGAGCTAATAGAGAGCTAATAAATCACTGATATTAGATCACTGCTAATGAAATATCATTACAATTTTGGCCTTTGCTTACTGGGGCTTATTCATCTGTTGGCCCAACCGTAAGAAAGATATGCTTGAATGGGGAGGAAGAGACATTGAATAAGCAAAGAAAGCCACAGAGAAACTGAGAAAGAAAAAGTGATATGGTACATCATATGGTATATGGTCTGGACAGGCAAAACCTCTAGGGTTTACACTCTCAAAGAAACCTTACAAATTCTCCTTAGACTGGGACTAAATCACAACTTCAGCAACCGGCTAATCAGACTTTAAGTAAGTGTATTAGTTTGCAAATTTTTACAATTGGATGTATTGGGAGAAATTATTGATGTTTATGAGATAAAGTTATCTCTATTTTTCATAGACCAATTATTAGCATTTTGCTTGTAACACATTGTTGGTACCATCATTTGCTTGTTATATGATTTAAAAATGAAACAAAAGAAACACATAAAGAACTGACTAAATGATTTATTTTAGCTTCATTATTTAGTACAAGTGATGATATCTTCACTTTTGAACTCGGAACCATGAACAGTGATAACTATGATTGAAGAAAAAAATTTGCGTCACTGATCACAGCCCTATAATGTTTTTTTTGTGTCTCTGCTTGTGTGGGTCCTGCTTGAGTCCCTCTCTCCTCTCATCTTGAAAATTCAATTAGAATTCAAACAAACTACATAAAAAATAAACAGTCCGTACCTAAATTTGATTCATTACGGCATGCAGTCCCATCTGGCCCAAGTGAGAAAGTCATTTAATTTTTCTGCATTGCTGTCATGGACTCTGGGATTCGGGTCTTATCAGCTGTTCAGCCATTGTGTTTCGTGAACAGGATGTTTTTGTGTCTCATTAAGCTGCCTGCCATCCATCCCTTCTGTGAGCCAGCCACTGCTTACCCAAAGTGCAGAGTAGGACAACGTCTCTTCATTTGGCCCCCGTCTTTAAAACCAGCAACGGGGGGGGGGGGGGCAGACCAGGCCTGCGATTTAAAAATAGCCTACCTCTAAACATTTGTCTAATGGTATGTTCTGGGGAAAGCATGTCACATTAAAAGATCAATGATTTTATTCTCAGAAGGATCCGTGGTAGTTGTGTGTAGAGTATCGTCTAATGTTATCCTTGATAAATTGTTAAACAAAGATGGTTTAATATCTTAATATAACACAATAACTGGGAAAAAAGATGCGCAATAATGTTATGCTCAGGAGAAATAATTATCTAGAAACGCTTTACGTTCTTTATGTATGTTTAGGGATTTTGTTAAATGGTTTAATAGCCCATTGTGAATATGTGTGCCATTTCTGTCTAAAACAGGGATACTCAATCCTGATCCTTGCGGGCCGCAGCATCTGTGGCTCTTTGAGCTGCCTCTCAATTGACATTAGATTATGAGATCATTTTAAATCAGACAATGACCCCAATTAAACAATTAAGTAGCGAGGTGGAATAAAATCCTGCAGAGACCCTGGCCCGCAATGACCAGGATTTAATATCCCTGGTCTAAAAGATTACTGTACATTCTTAAATCCCATAGTCTCTTCAATTCTATGAAAAGGGCCAGAACTGTAAGATATAAATGCCTACTTCTTAATGTACGCCATAGGTTTGTAGTGGCAATGTTGGTAAAAGCTTGTTTTTTCATCATCTGCTCATAAACGTGTTTCCAGCTGTCACTGTGATACAGATTAAAAAATATATAACACCTGTTGAGTGTTGAGTCTTCTTCCTTGTAACTGAAGACTGACAACTGACAATAAATAGTGCTTTATGAGACATGCACGATGATGAAGCCAGTGCACCGTGCTGACTCAAAGGTGTGACTTCTCCCTTTTAACGCTCAAAATGGTCTTAGTTTCCTACAATCCTCAGAGATTGCTTTTCTCATAAGAGGCTGGCTTTTTTGTCCCAAAAGTGGCAAAAGCTACTGGGTGGTAGAGCACAGAGACTCAACTATGAAATAGTTTAACAAACTTTGTTTGGGGATCAGACAAACATTTAAACATTTTAAAACCAGATTTAAAACATGTCTGTTGAGACAGGTGCAATCTTCAGGTGCAAAGAGCTTTCCTTGCTGTCGCCTCTGTTAGTAGACCCGCTGTTTCACTCTCCCTCAGATGTCAGGGCTAGGTAGAGACACCACGGACACACATAGGTGAGAACCTAACACCCACCCTTGTTAGTCTGGCTTTGCTCTTAGGAGGCAGGAAAGACTCCAGCGACCTTCATGGCTATATTACCTTCCCTTGCCTATCACCACTCTTTTTCTTTTGTATGCTGCCATGTTTTATTCCTGCCAAGACTACATAACTGCCATACAAACGCTGAATTAATTTTCTCTACCTCAAGACTCTAACCATATTCTTCTTTTCTTGATGCTTTCTTCCCCCTCTCCCTGGCATTGGAGAGAGTAGCTGCAGCCAGTCTGAAGAGGGGTATCATATCCGGGGTAGTCCTGGCAACAAGAATCAAGAAGGAACCTCCCACAAAGTACTAACGCTGCTAAATTATCTAGTCTGCTTCTCACTGCTTAATTCTGTATGTGTTATGCAATTATGCCATTTTATGAGTTCTCTCCTCTGCCTCTTTTCCGATTTTTTAATATTTGGTGCTAGGGTATCTGGATTCCCTCCATTCAGGACTTTGTGACTTGTATTTAAAAATAGTTTTGATTGAATGTTTGGGAGATTGTTTAATGCTTGCAATTGCTTTTTCGTTTTGAATAACGCGCACTACAGTGGATACATTTTTGTACAGTGGTCTGCCACTTTTGGAGAACACTTTGACCTCAGCTATGAATGCAAGTAATTTGCTTCTTATGTGTTTTACCTCCTTCCATACCTTATGGAAACAAGAAATCTCCCAGTTACGGTTTTGCAGGAAAACACCATAGTTATCTATAAGTCAGGATTTTTTTACATATTGTCACTTTACTACACACCCATAATTGTTTGCTTGGTTGTTCTGTAAATTAGCCAACGGTGTGTCTCTTCGATGTAGATTTCAAATGGAAAATTGCATTTCTTAATATTGAAATGCAATATTATTTCTTAATATTGCTACATTGATGATCTATTTTATACTAGGGCCACAATCTGGTATCAATATTTTTCTGACCAGTTCATGTGACAAGAGGCTCAGAATTACACGTGGAATGTTCACTGGCCAAAAATGTCACATTTCAAATTTCAAATTTCAAATTTCAAAAAACGCTTTACGCTTCCTTCACAGGATTTTCGAAGAGTGCCGTCCAAAGGTGTGGCATTTTACTTTCTCTGCAGGCGTTAAAGGGCTATGCCGAGAAGAATTTCTGAGGCTTGCTTGATCATGGGTGCCTATTCAGCTGACGTAGGAAATATCTGACCCTGTCTAGCGTAAAAGGTGCTGGGTCAGAGATATTTAAAGTGTCGGTGCGCTGAATGGAGCCCAGAGTACACAAGGCACACAATGGCAAGTGGA
>JAOVYW010011180.1:6068-26444 GCA_025775045.1 Hiodon tergisus
TACTTTTCTCACAGCAGACTCATTCACTGTACCACTGTACAGTGCAGCATTTTTCATACAGCAGACTCATTCACAGTACCACTGTACTGTATGGTACTTTTCATACAGCAGATTTTAAGATTGCAGACTCATTCACTGCAATTCACATTCCTCTGAACTGCCACTCTACTTTATAGCAGAATCAGGTCTACTTTGAACATGTGACAAAGGTACACCCTGTCTGTGTAATACTGTCAGAGTATGTCCTGCACTCACTCTGACTGATGCAGATAGGTTTGCTCGTGCTTTTTTGAAGAATAGGTTGGATTCCAGTAAGTCATTATTGACTGGCCTGCCCAAGCAAAGAATTGAAAGTCTTCAGCTGGTACATAACAGATTGTGCAGCCAGAATATTGACAAGAACTAAAAAAGAGAGACCACATCGGTCCAATACTCTACTCTCAGTATTGGCTCGCTGTGAGTTTTAGAATTGACTCTTACTGATTTTTAAAGCTAAGTTCAGGGCAGCACTTCAGTGCATTTCAGAACTTTTAGTCAATTTTCATCCCAGACGCTGTCTCAGATCATCCAAAGCTAATTTGCTCTGAATTTCTGAGGTGAAGCCTTAGAGCAGTAGTGAAGCAGCCCCCGATTTTATGCCCTTGATCTTGGGACAAAATTGTCCTGTAAGTGTTAGAGAGGCACCTTGGGTAGAAACCTTAAAGAGCAAAAAAACGTCCCCTTTTAAGGTGGCATAGTTTGTTTTAAGTTCTTCCATCTTAATTCCTGTTATTTTGTTCTTTGTCTGTCTCTCGTTTATTTCTATTGGTTTTTACTTACACTCATTGGCCACTTTATTGGGCACACCTTGCTAGTACCAGGTTGGACCCACTTTTGCCTTCAGAACCATTCTTCGTGGCATAGATTCAACAAGGTGCTGGAAATGTTCCTCAGAGACTTTGGTCGATATTGACATGATAGCATCAAGCAGTTGCTGCAGATTTGTCGGCTGCAAATCCCTGATGCAAATATCCCGTTCCACCACATCCCAACGGTGCTCTATTGGATTGAGATCTGGTGACTGAGGCAATTTGAGAACAGTGAACTCATTGTCATGTTCAAGAAACCAGTTTGAGATGATATGAGCTTTTTGACGCGTTATCCTGCTGGAAGTAGCCATTAGAAGATGGGTACACTGTGATCATAAAGGGATGGAGATGGTCAGAAACAATGCTCAGGTAGGCCTCAATTGGTACTAAGGGGCCCAAAGTGTGGCAGAAAATATCCCCCACCATTACGCCACCACCACCAGCCTGAACCGTTTATTGGCAGGATGGATCCATGCTTTCATGTTGTTTATGTCAAATTCTGACCCTACCATCTGAATGTCACAGCAGAAATCGAGACTCATCAGACCAGGAAAATTTTTTTCAATCCTCTACTGTCCATTTTTGGTGAGACCGTGCGAATTGTAGCCTCAGTTTCCTGTTCTTAGCTGACAGGAGTGGCACCCAGTGTGGTCTTTTGCATACCTCCGTTGTAACTAGTGGTTATTTGAGTTACTGTTGCCTTTCTAACAGCTCAAACCAGTCTGGCCATTCTCCTCTGACCTCAGAGAACTGCCACTCACTGGATATTTTATATATATCTCCGTAAACCCTAGAAATGGCTGTGTGTGAAAATCCCAGTAGATAAGCAGTTTCTGAAATACTCAAACCAGCCCGTCAGGTGCCAACAACCATGCTACATGAAATCACCTTTCTTCCCCATTCTGATGCTTGGTTTGAACTTCAGCAGATTTTCTTTACCATGCCTATATGCCTAAATGCATTGAGTTGCTGTCACGTGATTGGCTGTTAATTATATTGGCTGATATGTGCGTTAACGAGCAGTTGAAGAGTTAATAAAGGTTCCAGTGAGTGTATATTGCAATGTCATGTCATTCCATTATGTTTTTTATGCAATGTCGTAATGTCAGTTTACATTCAATTCCACAATATAACCACTGTTCAGTATGTTCCAGATGCTAATATTTTATATTTTATTTTAGTTATATTTCAGCAACAGAAGTAAATCAAGCCGCTGTTATTTGAGTGTGCTACCCTTGTGTAAAACAGGATGTTTTTGGCATCTTGAAGCCTGCAGGGAGGGTAAAATTAATGCTAGAAGTCATTACACAGCACTTTGGAGAGGGAAGAAACCCAGAGAGGGTGTGAGCCTCCATGTGTTGGGCCCTTAGTCTGACAGGCCAGTGAGATGAATATTTATGCCCTGGGAGAAACTGTTCTTGTTCACCTCATCGCACTCTCCTCTCTGTTGAACTTGGGCAAACACAATTTTGAGTTAACTCCTTTGCCTCCTAATGAAGCTGCTGGTTAGAAATGAAGGCTCACCTCACACCCTTATCACACACGCCTGAGAATCCGGAGCATTCCTTACCTGTGGTTGGTATATCATAAATGCACAACACAAGGCGTCAGAATCATCGCCTTATGCACCATTGGTTGTCATTGGCCTTCATGTATTCATTTCAGGTGGTCACAGTCCACAATTCCTCGTGTCACCGGCCACTTCCTGCCCCGCCGCTTTCTTAGGACGATAACTGATGGTGAGCTGTGCCTCATGGGAAAGGTCTTTTCCTACATGTCCCACTGTTGTTCTGCTCCTGTTTCATGTAGGCCTTACTGTGTAATAACCACTCCAGATGAAAATAAGCTGATTTTTAATTAATGGATTGAATTAATTTCTGTAAAGAAAAAAAAAAAAATATATCTTTGGGTTGTTCCTTGCTAAGGTAACTGAGGCCAGTTTTGGGTCTTCCTTGCTAGGGTAACTGAGGCCAGTTTTGGTTGTTCCTTGGTAGGGTAACTGAGGCCAGTTTTGGTTGTTCCTTGGTAGGGTAACTGAGGCCAGTTTTGGTTAACTGAGGGTTGTTTATAATGGACTTTTTCCCTGGGCTCGCCAATACTTTTTACAATAAAGCCTATTGATGGGAGACTGCTTCATGTACCAATATAAAGGTGTTCACTGCTTTGACAGCTATTACAACAAAGAAAAAACTGTAGTGATATTTTTGCTATTTACAATAATATCTCGATTAATTTCAATTGATATCTTCATCCTCTGTGGAGTCTTATTGATTTGGCGCATAATTTAACGCGTATTATTATTGATATTGTGGATTCGGACTGGGACCAAATATACTCTTTGGCAAGCCTTTAATTGCATCTGTACATAACTGTATTTAATTGCATTTTATTTTTATGAGTAGAAGCAATAATATACTTAAAAACTAAGAAAACACTCTTGAATACAGTTAAGCAAAGTGTGATTAGTGGTTTGCCAGCCTTAAAGAGCAGAGAGCGAAAGAGGGGGGGGGGGATAACACTGTAAGCATATAAATGTATGTTAATGGACACATGGTTAATTTAAAAACCTACAACATGCCTCTCGTTGGCCACTTTAAAACAAGACTGTTGCCCAAACCTCACTCTGTAATGATGTTGGTATTTAATCAGCAGCTGCTTCTGGGCTGTTTGGTGAAGGATCAGTATGATAGTTGTCTCAGCCCAATGAGTGCCTAGGAGCACATGCTGGATCCCAAGGGATGAAGAGTGAAGAACACATCTGCATCTCTAAAGAGCCTCTTCACAACAAGGACTGTCTCATTGGGCAGGAGGAAGTGGGCAGAAGGAATCTGTGCCGTTGCTCTGATCTGCAACTTTCCTCTTGGTGAGCTTCGACGTTGCTATGATCATCTGATCTGTGGGTTATCACGATCCCACTTTTTGTTTTTGTATGTGGAATATTTTTTCTAAACCAAGAAGAGCTAACAACTTTTGTGATTCAAGATGTAATTCTGTATACAACAACAGGTAAGTAGGGCCAGTTTCTGCCTCGGTTTTGTCAAGACTATTCCAAAAAATAAAAATAAAAGATGTTTACAAACTCCAGTGTCGAAAGTGTGATTAGTCAATCCAGGAGGGCTGCTCAGCTCCAGGAGAATATAATGGTGTTTAAAATTCAAATTGCATCTCGATCCATCCTTTCCCTTTGTAATCTAATGGAGAGTATAGACACTCCCAGTCATTAGTAGCACTTGTACTTACCCAATGTTTGCCTAATTATGCACTGTAATGACTGCTCCTTGGAATAGTAAAATATGATCCATAAACAAAACAAGAAAAAGGTGGAAAATGTATGGAGACGTACTTCTTGGTGCATCTGGTATTAGTGGTGTCCTGTGCAGAGCGTAGGCTGTGTTCATGGTTAGATCAGGTGCATGGCTGTAGTGTTGGTGTTTGTGTAGGTTCTGGCTGTGCACATTTGGTGCAGTGCTGGGTAAAAGGCAGAGCAGTTTTGTTGGGGCTTGTCGATATGGAGACCAGGATTCTGCACTCATGGCCTGAACTGAGTGTGCTTCTCCACCCCCCATCACCACGCCACCCGCCAAGCGGCCTGCGCAGCTAGCCACCCGGGAATGTGGCGAATCCTCAATTTTCTTGAGGAGAAGATAAGGTGCAGCTCTCGAAATAATCACCCCACGGTCATACTTTACAGCTTTTATCTGGTGCGGCGCGTGAAAAATCAATTACTTTGCCGTGTTAAGTGATTTATGTATTCATTATCTGAGAAAGACAGAACAACTCTGTGCATTGTTCATTTCTTCGTGGGCATTCTTCATTCTTCTCCTCGTTCATATCCTGTTATAAGGAAACCTTCTTACTGCTCTTTGCTGAAGCAGTCCCAGGAAAGTTCTCCTCAGCTGCTTATTGAACCATTTATTATCAATTTCCTGCTGTCTGTTTCCTATTCTTCTATCTCTCTCCTATCACCCTAATCTCTTCTATCTGTTTCTCATCATCAAATTCTCGGCTATCTGTTTCTCATCATCAAATTCTCGGCTATCTGTTTCGTATGACCCTATTCTATTCTATCTGTTTCCCATCACCCCATTCTTTGATATTGGTTACAATAATCAATCATTTGATTATTGTAATGTAATATATAATTTTTTTTGTGTTTGAAATCTAAACACCTGAAACTGAATTGCTGAAAAGGAAATGAAACCTTCACTCAAATTCTTATGTTTGCCTGTCCTTTTAAGTCAAGCTCCTCAAAGCGATTAAAGCCAGATCGCTCTGCATTGATTATCCTTCTGTGATAGCCAATCACCTGTTAGAACCCACCCCCCCCTCCCCCTTAAATTAGCTCTGTTGGTACCATAAGGTTTATTCATATTTTGGATGCAATGCACACAATTAAATCCGCATTGCAATGGAGATGAATTGTCTTATTATACTGCTACCACATTCCCTACGTCTGCTCAAGGGTCTCTAATGAGCTCATGCATTTTCTACAGCGCAATTAAACCCTCTCAGCTGTGTATCAGGTGCGTTTCTCTCTCCTCTGCACTGCGAGTGTGAATTCTCCACCCAGACTGCCCTGCAGTGTTTTCGGTCTTTCCCGGGACTCATCTGAATTCAAGTCAGATATTTTTAAAGGCCTTGGGTGGAATTTCCCCTCAGAGAATAATGCAATTTAATGGACTTAAAAAAATGTGTTTTGCATGGTCTTGTTACAATGTCTCCTTCTTAAGCCGACAGATTTATAATAATTACTTAATAGATTAAATCAAATGAAATATGATTGTCTAACAAGTGCAATATTGGTGCTGGGAGACCGCAGTCTTTAATTTAATCAGTCCTGGGCAGCAAGGTGTGCGGGGGGTCACAGCTACACCCATTTACTTTGCCTGGGAAGAGAACATTTGCAGTGTTGGAATTGAACATGATTCATTTCTAGTTATTCCATGCAACGTTCCATTTTACCCTATTTATAGCCCAATTTCTTTGTCGCTACACAAACCATTCTGGGGCTGCTTTTCTTTTTGTCATTTATCCAAGAAATCAGTTTCTTCATATCAGCGTCCATTCCTCGGTTCCCAAACATCACATGTGTGCGAGGGTCACAGGTACCTCTGTTTTCTTCAAATTGACATCCTGTCCTGGTTCCCAAACATTATGGCCGTGTTTTCTTAATGTTTCTTACTGGCAACTGGCTTAATCTGGCAAATCTACAAATCTGTTAATTGCCTCCAAAAGATCCATAAACACCAATCCATTTCTCTTAGCAGCAAAATCAACTTTTTTTCTTGTGGGAACATCATTTTGGGAGTTTTTCTTCTTCTCTCTGATGTGACCATGGCCTTAATGACATCATGAAAGTCTGCTCTGTACGGGCCCAGTCCCCCGTTCATCCATCTCCCTTCATGTCAACATTGCACTCTGGCATACACGGAAACATTTATAAATCTTCCAGTCTAATTTTCAACAAGTTCTCCTAGGCTGAGTATGCAAAGGCCGTTTAGACCCCCCTTTTGGAAGCGCTTTTATTGTTGTCTGCGGTAGAACGCGAGGGGATGCTCGGTCCAAGACCAGCCGGTGGCATTGGGGGAGGGTTGACGCTTTTTCTTCAGCATTTCAAACAAATGTAAATATTACAAAAAACAGGTTATGTACATAAAGGAAAAAACACTTTTCCAGGATAAACAAACCCTAAACCACTCTAACTGTTCAACCCAAACCTTCACACACATAGATGTTCCAGTCTAATATCTCTCTCAATGGGTTTACCTTTGGTGGAACCACACTCAAGTGTGCAACGAGGTCCTACAAGAGGACTGGCCCGCCTCTCAGTGTTGGCGTCCTTCATTTCTCTCCCTGCTGGAGGGCGTGGGTGCCAACTGCGTGCAACATCCCCCAACCACACCACAGGACCACTGCTCACACCATGGTAACCCTACCTACCCCATGTTCATAATGCAAAAGGGCAGGTCCCTTATGTTTCATTTCCTCATGACAACAACCTCTCACTTCTCTGAAAAAAGTGACCTTATATATATAGGGTCTCCTCCTTCTAGCTCTTCCTGTAGTACTTATCCAAAGCAATTCACTGATGCAGGTCAGTTATGGGGCTTCAAAGGCTCCCACTGTTGTTTGCAGCTCGCTGCCCACCTGAAATGCTATCTGCCCAAGATCTTCCACCTAGCAACAACAAATTCCTGCTCTTGCTACTGCGTCACTTTGGGGTGCCGAGTGGTTAGCCAAATCAATTCATATGCATTCCCCGAACACAGCAGAACTTCACGCCATAAAATAAAGGTTTCCCCAGTATACTCTGAATAATCAGGAAATTCCCCTGTCGATTCAATTTCAGCAAATGGCAATGCAAACAAGCCCTCCTTTCAGAGCTGCAGCATCAGGAAGTACTCTCTGTAGAAAACTTCTGGAAGTACTGTTACAGATGTGGCCAAATTTGTTGGTCTCCTTACAGCTCATTGAAATAATGCTTTGTTCCTCCTGAAACGTGATGAAATTAGAAGCTATTGCATCATGTGTACTTGAATGCCTCTGGTATGTCATATAATAAAGCAAAGAAGCTGTGAGATGAATTATTGCTGATTCTACAAAGATATTCTAAAATGGCCTGGACGCATTGGTTGGTCCCCCTTAGAAAAGATTATAATAAATAATTGGATTATAGTGATATTCCAAACTAATTCGTTTATTTAATTAGTATCACACATGTCTCCAATCTTGTAATCAGTCATTCAGTCGATTTAAATGGAGGAAAGTAGTCACTGTGCTGTTTGGTATCATTGTGTGCACTACACGGAACATGGTGTCTGAGGAGATCAGAAAGAAAATAATAGACAAGCAAGGTAAAGGTAAAGGCTACAAGACCATCTCCAAGCAGCTTGACGTTCCTTTGACAACAGTTGGAAATGTTAGTAAGACCAATCTCCCTGGGCGTGGCCTCATGAGGAAAATCAGAGTTGATAGAGTTGAACAGAAGGATAGTGTTAATGGCAGGAAATGAACCAAGGATAACCAAGAGATACCAGCTGAACTCTAAGGTGAAGGTATGTCACTTTCTGAGCAAATGTGGCCTCCATGGAAGAAGACCCAAGAGGACTCCACTTTTGAAAGAAAAACATAAAAAAGCCGGAATTTGTTAAAATGCATATTGACACGCCACAATCCTTCTGGGAGAATGTCCTTTGGACAGATGAGTCAGAACTGGAGCTTTTTAGCAAGTCACATCAGCTCTATGTTTGCAGACGAAAACAAGCTGTCAAAGAAAAGAACATACCTGCCGTGAAACATGGAGGAGGCTCAGTTTTGTTTGGGGTGCCTGGTAGGGGTTCCTTGAATCTGTGCAGGGCACAATGAAATATCAAAATATTCTGAAAACTACTGCCCAGTGTCAAAAAGATATGTCTATCTCGCAGGTCAAGGGTCCTCCAAAAGAATAATGACCCAAAAGACACAGCTGATAGCACCCAATAATGGATAAGTCCTGATCTGAATCCTATCGAACCCCAATGGAAAGAGCTGAAACTTGCAGTCTGGAGAAGGCATCCATCAAACCTGAGACAGCTGGAGCAGTTTGCTCAGGAAGAGTGGGCCAAACTACCTGTTAACAGGTGCAGAAGTCTCATTGAGAGCTACAGAAAACGTTTGATTGCAGTGATTGCCTGTAAAGGTTGAGCAACAAAATATTAAGTTGAGGGTCCCACAATTTTTGTCCATGCTATTTTCATTTGTTTTATTATTTACAATATTATGTTGAAAAATAAAAAAGTCTGATTTCGGTTAAATGTGGAGGATGCCAATTACTTTGTCAGTTTCATGTTATTTCTGGAGGGGTACCAACAAATTTGGTCACGTCTGTATGTTGTGGAAACAAACGAATCAAACTTTTTTGCAAAAATTTAACACACACGTTTTATTCTGTGGCTAACTCCATCATCACAACTCACTGCGATAAACCAACAGGCCCCTTTTCTTACGGCAATACCCAAAAAATCCACACCCCACGACAGTGCCACCAACACTCATATGGAACAGTGACGATCACAACAAGTACTCTCTGTAGAAAACTGCAGCTAGCACACTCTGTATAAAGGAAGGAAGCTCACTCTGTAGAAAACTAGAGTTCGCACAACTTGCTTCTCATAGACCGAACCCAGCTGTCTCTATTTCCATTGGCTTCTTTGGCTTCCCCCATTGTTTATGGTTTATATCTCCCAATATCGTATTTAATCAACCTTTCCACTTCTTCAATTTAAGTCTCCACATTGCCAATATGGCAAGAAGAAGGTCTGGAAGGCTTGACATGTAAGTTAAGTTAAACTCACTGACTGGCGTTTCCCAAAGATACCAGACGATCAGTTCTCATTAATCATTTTAATGTCAATCTACCCATATATGTAATGCGGCAAAATGAAGCAATGCGGAAAAAAAACCCCTATGCTGGCTTATAGCAAAATGAATGCTGGAAAAATTGATTTAAAGTACTTGTCTATTCCATCTGTGTGGTAAAGGCACTCACCTGGGCACAGCGTGAGTCTCATGAGCTGGGTCGTTTCGTCTGCGCATTGTTACCAGGAGTGCTATGGCGCCGGTGGATGGGAATCGGCAGGGTTTGTCTCGGCTCATCGACTCAATTCGGCACCTGCAGGCCAGCAGCGCCATTGGGAGGGAAGGGCTTCTCCTCCCACACAAGGTTTCTTCTTATCATGGAAGTAATTTACCTTCCAAGAAATGGATGTCCTTAACCGCTTAACACATTTTGTTGTGCATTGTATACACGACAGCACTAATACACATAAAATAAATGCTCATCAGAGTAAAATCCTGTTTCAGTGAAGCTTCCTGCTTTCATATTTTTGCTGTAATGGCACGACATTTGAGAAGCAGTCATGTTTAGCCTTCTTTCTGACTGTTGAAATTCAACAGACGCACACTGATTTTGGCAGGTAATTTCAATGCAGAGAAATGCATTGTTGAATGAATGCACAATTACCATCAACATTCTACCAAAGCATACAGCTAGATAATGAAATGGACAGCCACATTCTGTAATGAACCTTCATATAATGTGAAGAGTCAATACCGTTACAAAAAAATACCGTTTGTACATAATTCATTACAAAATGCAATGATAGACATGGAGCTGATATTTAGAACAGTACTTGGCACAATCAAATATTTAATGGTGGAGCAGAATTCAATATCTATTCTAACTTATTTTCGTTTGCATTTTAAACTCCGGTCAATGAACAGAATGTGTATTCTTCCTGGAAGTAGAGAAAGTGACAGTTGTGTAGTGTGAAATGCTTGTCTCCAGGCTCCATTGAGGTTTTTCACTTTGGCCAAAACAATGTACAGCTTGTATATCACATTGACTTCTTGGCCTCAATGTCCCAGTGTCTTTTCAGAAGATGCAGAACAGTCTAAAATGGAAAAGCACTGATAACAATAGCATACAGGCAAATGACAAAAACCAGTATTCCACAATCATTGAGTATTGTTCCTTTTCTGAATGCGTATTGTTCTAAATCAAAACACAGGAGGAAGGGATTAATTTATCCAGAGAAAAAACTAGACTGAAATGTTTCTGCACTGAAACGTGACTTCACATGCTACATTGATTATTTCCAAGGTGCTTTGAAAAATGTTGTTTATAGAATATTACCTTGTATCCTCGTTGAGTGCATTTCCTGATTCAGTAAGTTGCAGTAAGATTCATTAAGACTTTTTTTGTGTGAAAAAAAAAAAAAGCCTTTAGAAATTCTTTTTTTTTAAATCCGGTTTGTAGTCTTTAATGTAATTAAAACATTGCATTTTTTAAGGGTTTTTGACAGTGTGACATGCAGCCTGGAGAACCACCCTCGGGCATCCTGAATACACCCGCCTGTCCATCTGGGCTGGCCTGGTCCAATCCCCTGGGCTGCCTGTCCATCTGGGCTGGCCTGGATGTGTCTCCAAGGCTGCCTGTCTGTTTGCGCTGGCCTGGTCGATGTCCCCAGGGCTACCTGAAGGTGCGTCTCCAGGGCTGGCTGAACAGATGCAGTTTCAAATGCAGGACCGTTGTTATATTTTTGTAGTTATGTCTGCGGTTTCACTCTAAACTGCGGATTCCCACCTAAGCCACTCTGAGGTGCCACTCACGCCTGCAGCCTCCCAGTCATAATCGGTAAATCACATCATCTTGATTGGAACTATGATGCCTTCCTGAGTAAAAAACTGAAAGGGGACACACCCAGGGTTATGTTTCATATGGTGGAGAATGTGCCCCCTGCTGAACTAATTGCAACCCATTTGGAGAAGAAATTGGAAGACAAACAGACTTGGCAGAAAGACCCAGCAGTGCTATGCTGCCATTTTTCATCCACTGTTTGGATTACCTGCGTCTGATGTCCTCTAATAGAGAAGAAGATGAGCTAGCAAGGCTAGTTGGGTGCTGATCTTTGCCAAAGGAGAAGCTGACCTGGGAGGAAGGGGCTGTCAACCTTTCAGTTCAGCAGAGTTGCAACAAAGTTATCCCTAGTGTGAAAGCCCCGTCCAACAGCCAAACATCCTGCCACAAGAGGGAAGTTCTCTGTGAAGTGCTGAAGCACACACCCCTCGACCCAGGAATGTCTGGAGAAGGACAGATAGTTCTATATTAGAACAACTGCAGCAACACTGGCTGTGGCTGGCCTGAAGAAAATGGAGCTGGACCTGGGGGAGCCAACCAGTTGATACTGTCAAACAGATGCAGTGATTGCAGGCCCAGAAGAATGACAGGGAAAGGAAAATCTCAAGACGTTGGACACCGATTCCATGGGCTATCAAGAGGAGTTGACTTCAGAAGACAGGATGAAGAGGCAAGAGAGGGATGATCTTCAAGGTAAGCTCAAAACCAAGCTAGAGAACAGTCCCTTTAGTTTTAACTGAACTGCTGATTGCCAGTGGTCCTCAGCTATGTAATAAGGATAGACAGAGGTGATGGTTCCTGACTAAGCAAGCCAGTCACCAACATTCGAGGTGGCTTGTTTGGTCAGGGCGGGTACCTTAGTGGAAAACTCAACAGGAGATTTGGAGCTCCTTTAAGTCAAACCAAGGGAAGTGATTGTTTTGGATTTAGACCTGCAGCAAACAAATGCAATTGGTTTCAAAGATATTTTAGCTGATTTGCATTTTAAAATACTGGTTGACAATGCAGCAGCCAAACAATAGCTTAAAAGAGTGAATATCTAAAAATATCAAATACAGCATAGCAAGGATAATGACTATTTTTTGTTACAAAGCTGTGACAAAGGTAATCCGCATACATCTGATATCCAAGTTTTCCATCTGGAAAAATGAACAATAGTCAGGTTACTCCCAGCTCAGTTTATGTTCACAGCGATATCATCAGTGATTGTTTAAGATCAGAATAATACTGACAATTCAGGTTTTGTGCTGATTTCAAATCAGTGTTCAAATCAGCATCCATGTTTCATGTAATCAATCATAGCCGACGTAAAATATAAAATGTCGGATTTTTAGGGAACTCAAGGGAAAGCCATCCCTAGGGGGGGCCCTTTGCCACTCCGTGCCACCCCTGTGGCCGTAGCATTGGCTGGTAACAAGGGTTCAGTAAGTATGAGTTTAATGAGTGAACAACAGTGCAACAGAGCTATATTGTATCATTTATATAGTAAAATATAGCTATCATTTATATTGTAAAACCAGACTCCTTCAGTAAGACTTACATGGTCATGAATACCCTTGTTCGTATTGTATGCAAAAGTTCTTATGGTAAAAAAGCGTGAGCATGTTGTAGAAAGATCCATAAATTAAATAATAAAAGAAATGATAATAATAGACCACTAATTGCCCATACAACTATGTTTGGAGGTTAAAAGGTTTAAAGGCTGACATTATAAATTACTCTGAGAGTTGGGCCCAGCGATATAAATGAGAAACATTACTTACGGGCTGGCGACTAAACAATCGTCAGCAAACAATATAACAATATAACTATAGGTTGTGCATGTGCATGTATATGTGTCCTCATTGCTACAACAGAAAAAGAAAAAAAACATTGCTGAAGGGGATTAGGAGCCTTGGGGAGAATGGTCCAGACGGAAGTTGACACATCAGTGCTGAGCTGGAGCATTAAGCACACGGCACGGCGGATCTGGGCTGGGCCACCGTGCCTGAGCGGAGCCGGCACGTGCGGCGGGCTGGCTGGCAGGCGGCGGCGGAGTGGAACTGTGTCAGTGTGCTACATCTCCAATTACCCGCGTAATGATTAGGGAGCGGGACAGACGACAGGCCGAGCAGTCTATCATTAAATTATTACGGATTTAAAATCTCATTAGCCATGAAAATGTCTCCAAATCTCCTTGGCAATGCGGGCAGCTCTTGAAGGACGCAGGCAAGATTTATAACCAGAGGGTGTTTCTCACCATCCGATTGAAAGAAACAATTAGGCATGGAAGAAAGTGGCCTCGCTTGCCACAAAAACCATTTATTATCATCTGACGCGGAGATCCTCCCAAGAATGTGAACTCTGCGCGTTCTGCAAATGTTTCCTAACAATGCAAGGCCGATCAGGAAAACCGCAATTATTTTGAATAACGATGGAGAATTTGGGAAAAAATAATTATCAGGAGCAGATTTGTTGGAAAGCGTGCATCGGCTGACTGTCAAACTGACTTCGTCCGTATATTAACATTTTTGGAATTCGTTTTAATTTATTTTATATTTACTGTTTTCACAATTATTTTACACATCATTACCTGCATAGGTCCTGAAAATGATACGGTAAAACTCTGCTTGCCAATTAATACATAATTCGGGCAGCTCTGGTTCTGTTGAGAATGCATGGTTGCTTCCTAAAACAATTCTTGTAGCTTATATATTGAAGATGCTGTATATTGGGCTTTATTCCTTCAAAAATGACATATTCATACTTACTAAGATGATTCACAATAATTCTACTGCAAATCATCAGATTGGAGCTTCTCACCTTGCTAATCCATGTTGTCATCTAGTCCTAACTCCCTCCCCCGTAAAATCCGGATTAACTAAATCTAATCTTTATCCAGAGTTTGACTGCATGTACTGCTTATTTCTCTATGCATCTGGAGTGAGCACTGGACTCCTGAGCTTGGTATATAACCCAAAAAGTGCAGACGAAGAGCATCTCCTTAAGGCAGTGCTTGCAGGGAGCAATCTTAGTGCTGAGATTCTGTTCAGAATCCAATCGTAAATTCAGTGCCAAATTCTGCATGCATGACTGTACAGAAGTCTTCTTGTTAATTTCCTCCTCCCACATTAGCTACTGGTTTAGGTGAGAACATTACCTACTCACCACATGCTACAATAAGAACACAGACAAGAATACAGCCACAACACATTTTTCACACATAACTCTTCCCCTGAATTGAACTGTTCAGGTCCATCTGTAAGCTTGCTTCGTTTTATTGAACCGATTGTGCCCCAAGCTCCCCTGGTTGCATCGGAGTGAAATCAAATTACTGCACATTGACTGCTTATCACCTTATCTATTCGCCCTTGTGTCAGTGCCTATAAAAAGTATTCATGGGATGATATTATATTTCATTTGTTTTAAATATTGAATCATAGTGAACTTCATTTTACTTTTTTGACCAAAAAAGATTTGAACCGTTAAATGCTCTTTCATATCATAGTCAAAATACATTTCTACTAATTAGTCTAAATTTATAATAAATATTAAACATGAAATAATTGGTTGCATACATTTTCACCCCCTTCAAGTCAATATTTAGTAGATGCACCTTTGACAGCAATTACAGCCTTGAGCCTATGTGGAGAGGGCTCTATCAACTTGGCACATCTGGAAACCGCTATTTTTCCCCATTCTTCTTTGCAAAACTGCTCAAACTCTGTCAGGTTGCAAAGAGCCGTGTCTTTATATCATTGAGACGGCACATTTGAACTATGATATGTGGTAAAACCCAGAGCCGGTGTTCAGGGCTGCTGAGGAGCAGTGCCATTAGTACTGGGCTGCTGGGCCTTTAGCCATGCATATTATTTTATATATCAATAATCATAATAAATAATTTTTTTTTAAAGCCATTCTGTGGTTTTTACGTTTGCGGAGGCTAAAGTGTCATAAAAACATATTTATCCATTACTACATTACCGCATGGGCTGAGGCACGCCCCAGAAGCAGTGACACCCTGGACCATGTTTAAATGACTCGTTCGCTTTACGGCAGGTTTGAGCAAAGTGCACCGGAATTAGTCCAAAGCCTTATTAGATCAAACATGAAGACCCCCCAATTATTTAATGGATGATAATGTCACAACATATAAATCAACCAGCGTCATGCATCTGGGGGGTCGCCATTCGTAACTGCACGGCCTGTCATTTGGTGGATTGATTACTGCCACTGTTGTTCTCAGTCTGAACGGCTCAGGTAAATATCCAGCCACATAAATGGATGAAGTGTAAAATGATAAGCTACTCTGGGCAAGAGGGTCTGCTTAGTGACTAAATCATGTAATGCAGTGCCCGGTGTCAGCCCGTTCTGCCTCATCCATAAAGTTGGGCAAATGCAGGGCTGCAGACGCTCAGCTGAGGTCATTGTTTTGATGGAGAAGAGTAAACTTGCCTCTCGCTCACAGGCACCTGATTCAACCTGGTAGCACTGGGATTAAATCAGCAGAAATTAAAGGCTTACAGCTGAAATACTGGCTGCGTATCCCTTTACAGCTAAATCTTCCTGTGCCCACGTAACCTCTATCTCACCAGCAGCCCGTGCTATCGGTGTGGTTTTGTGAGAGAGCCGGAGGCACGCAGGCGAGGTACAAGCAGATGACTGCCCAAATGTGAACCGAACGAGTGGAAGCGTCTTTCTCTTTCACTTCCCTTCACTTCTATTCAGCTCTATTTGTCTCAGGTCAGAGCCAGAGGAAAATAGCTGCCCCCAAAGGGAGCGCAGGCTCCACATGACACATTTTTCTCTCCTTTCCGACCCGCCTGCTCCAGTCACACAAGCCCGCGTTCCCCCGCTTTTGCCCAGAGTGAGACCAGCCGACGCAGGCCAGAGGGATCACCGGCTCCTTAGGTGTCATTTGTTGCTTTGCAGAGAATGTACCACGAATCCAACACAGGCTAACTGAGCTCCTGAAGTATCCACTGATGCTATTTATAGTTCCCATAGCGTAGCACTCGACAGCCAGCTAGGCTTTGTGCGCTCTTCCCCTGGCGTCTTCTGATGACAGTCACAAGATGACAGTGATTTGGTCTGAAAGAGCTGTTCACTAATGGACGCTGACACGGATGGTTAGAAGTCCATCACTGGAGATGTGACGGAAAAGGGGAGAGCAGGGTGATGACGGACTGATGTAGTGATTCAGTATTTTCCTGTTTTTTATTTGTTTTTTATGACACCTTTGTGTAAGTCAGCGTAGCGGGAAAGATATTACACCATTGGCCCGCCGATCAAGCTGGGTACACAGAACACACGTCAAAAACAATTTCAAGCCTCAGATGCCCCAAAACACACCTATGTCGTGTGTGGTGTGTAAGTGCCATACACTGTCTTAATTCAATTTTTTTAACTAAATTATTTAAGTTTCCCGTCTATGCATTGTTTATTCATTCATTTAATTTGGGCCCTTGTGTTATAGACAGCTCATGCGTCGACAAGATTCATTTTGGAGATCGAAATGCTGGCTGGACCTGTTCCCAGAGGAGGAGAAAATGACGTTGCCTTGGGTCCTGTCATGAGTTGTAGGAACCAATATATTTAGTGCTGTGTGAGTTTATGGCCTTGCCCTGTGTGCAAGGAACACTTTAACTTAATGGTGATAAACCACCAGAGTGGAACTAAGCACAATATTTTGGAAAACAAAAAGTGTCGTTCCTCACACAGTGACACAGGCGCTTGGGGCAGTGTACAAGCCATATGGCAGCAGGACACACAATATGAATGTGTGTGTGTGTGTGCGTGTGTGTGTGTGTGTGTGTGTGTGTGCGCGTGTTTTGTTTTTATATACACCCAGGTCAAGTGACTAAGCAAGTGTTTTAACTCAGGGACAGAAGAAAAACATGTTGTGTGAGTTTGCGCCTGTTTTTGCTTTTTTTTTCCTATTAATGCACAAAAGAGCTTTAGTACCAGGGAAGGAGGTTTAGTTAAGAACTGTCTACTGGACTGAAGTGCAGTTATTTACCTCTTAATGAGGCTTTGGTGAATAATGTTGAATACATGGAATTGTTCAGTTGTTGCAGTTTTATTTGTTATATGAACGTTCAGTGGATACACCTACAATGTTGATATGATTGATAATGCTGTTAAACTGCATAGCTTTATCAATAATATGGATATTTTCTTGTTAACATGATTACTTATTCATTATTTTCTTCTCGAGACTTTCCAAACTCACACGATTAAATAAAAACTATCCGGGTTATTTAATTAAAATGATTCATACAAGGCTGCTGCCTACCATCTGCAAATGCTCCATAGTCATTTCCTCCTTGATGTCACAAGATAAGCAGACCTATAAATATATAAGTCAGCAAAAGTTCAACTTATTTAAAAGGCATGCCGGTACAGTCATTGTAATTGGTTCACTCAGCCGCTTTGCAAGCTCTCTACAATTATAGTTCGAGCGCGCACACTTTCTCACTTATTTGAATACGTTTCCTGTGCGGAGGACAATGGGAAAGCCATGGCCCGAGATTACGTAGAACATTTTACATAATGAGAGTAATAATCTTCTGGGCGCCTAATGCGGTTGTGATACAGGCGGCAAGAGCACATTAACAAATTGAGCGGAATTAATTACCGCAGATAATGCATAATAATAGAGCAAAATTACTTTGAACCCAAATGGTGTGTGTCGGAACTTTATATGCGCAATATCTACAGTTCCAGGGTAGTGGCTTTTATGCGAGACTTCACCTGTTCACAGAACTGAACTTCTACACGGGCACATTATTCACTGGAACGGGTTTCATCGCTCTCCGGTGACACGTCCGGGTCATTAACCGCATTCCTTTGCGGTTCAGTCATGACCGCATTTAAAGAAATGCAACCTGACAAAAAACACATTATTAAGCGTGATTCAAATGTTTAGTTTAAGCACAACATATCTGGGTATTCAGCATTGATTTCTCCAGGGTAAAAAGCAGATATTTTTTTTTTTTTACAGATTTTGGTTAAATTTGCATTTTGAAAATTAAATTTGTCATGTAAGGAATCCCTGTCAATACTTATTGAATTGATTTTCATTAACTGAGGTAGAACTGTTGTATTTTTAAAATCAGGGTAGGTTTACAGATTTTCACACTACCAAATTAAAAATTTCCGGTTCCAGACCCGGAACCGAATGACTTGGGAATTCACTTGGGAAATATATATATATATATATACACGGATACAGTACTGTGCAAAAGTCTTAGGCACCCTAGGTTTTTTTAACACAAATGTAGTCTTTCAAGTTTATTTTTTGTCTTCTGCATTAGTGTGTCAGTAGAAAAACAATTTTTTTAGACGTCCAAACATTCATTCTGAAAGAAGTACAAGGAATTCTGCCACAGATGGTATGGTACACCAGAGCCCTGATCTCAACATCATCGAGGCTGTCTGTGATTACCTGGACAGACAGAAGCAAGGCAGATAGCCAAAGTCTGTAAAAGTACTGTGGCAAGTTCTCCAAGATGCGGAACAATCTACCTGCCGATTGTCTAATAAAACTGCACAACAGTGTACCTAAGAGGTTTGATGCAGTTTTAAAGGCAAAGGGTGCTCACATCAAATATTGATTTTTATAATGAGAAACTTTTCGTTTCATAATTTTTTTAAGTATCTTCGACATTTTTTACTTAAGACTTTTGCACAGCCAAGACCTCCTGAATATGCCCGATCTCGGAAGCTAAGCAGGTCTGGGCCTTGTTAGTTCTTGGATGGGAGACCACCTAGGAAAACCAGGTGCTGTGAGCTCCTCTGCCTTGGGTCTGCAATCCTGTGATCTCTGAGCCAGTCCCAGGCCTGGAGAGTTGACCGGATGGGTGCAGATCCACTGGTTGTAGAGAAAAGGATGTTTGTAATTCAAAACATGAACTGCTTTGAACACCTAAGGGCTTTGTGCCCATGGATCAGAAGAAGAAGAAGACTTTTGCACAGCGCTATGTATAAATCACATTTCTAATGAATCAGTGTTAAAGTTCAATGATATTCCCAATGGTTTCATGGTTAAAATGAGCAGAGTACTAAAAAATCTTGGAAAGTTTATGAAAAAAAAAAAAAAACAGAGAAGCAGATTATGAAATCTAATTGATTTTTTAAACATTCACAAACAATACAAATTCAGGAGCAATTTTGCACTTGTTAAGGTATACATTATTCAAACAGTAAATGTAAAACTAGCCCGATCAATTAGAACTGCTACCATTGCTGTGATGTGATTATAATACACATCATTATTGTCAATCCAGCATTGTTATTTTGTACATGCAGCCAAATTCCAGGCGTCCTGGCACCTGTACAAGCTGCTTTCCAGGCACCGCCGCGAGTATTTTGGCGCACATCTGGCCTCTCGCTTCTGGGAGATGCAACCTTTGTTTAGGATGCAGAGAAATCCTCTGACTGTCTCAGGAACAAATCGTTTGACAGGCCTCGGCCAGAGGCCTCTTGCTACTGAAACTCTCATTATTGCGGTCGTCGTTATTGTTTGGTGTTATTTGTTGCTAATGCAAACATTTTGTTGTAATGAAATCCCTGTGCCTGTTTTAGGACTCAGCACAGGAAAGAGTGACAAGGGAAGTTAACAGCCAAACATATTGGCAGTCCAGACATGTCACATATAACTCACACATCTGCCTCTGTTTCTCTCTCCCTCGCTGTCTGATCTTGTCTAGTACTGCTATGACACACACACACACACACACACACACACACTCATATGACATGATGAAGTCGTGAATGGTTTCAGAAACTGGAACCTAATCTACAAGTAAGGAAATGGTTTGATAATACAACAAAA
Organism: Hiodon tergisus; assembly: GCA_025775045.1. Lineage (NCBI taxonomy): Eukaryota > Metazoa > Chordata > Actinopteri > Hiodontiformes > Hiodontidae > Hiodon > Hiodon tergisus. Next base: position 25,909 of record JAOVYW010011180.1, read on the forward strand.
TGTGGTGACAGAATGGGTAGTAGGAGGCCGTGTGGAGAGACACTGTGACAGAAGTGACTGATACCTGCCACGCCTTTTTCATTAACCCAAGCAGGATTTTGGGGATGGAGGCCCTGAGAGGAACTGGAAGGGAATCGCCATCTCGCTGCTGGTCATCGTGGTTGTCCTCTCGTTCATTGGCCTGGCCATCATCCTGCTTTCCAAAGGTCAGTGGCACCTCTCTCTTTTAAGGCTCTTTTACCACAATTTCAAATACTGATTCATGTGAGGTGCTATCCTTTTTTAAATATATCACATATGTGTGTGAGGTGTTACACAGTGTAAATATATCTCACATGTATGCAAGGCATTACACTGTTTAAATATATCTCATGTGTGCAAGGTGTTAAAGTTGAAATATATCTCATATGTGTGCGAGGCGTTACACAATTTAAATATATCTCATATGTGTGCGAGGCGTTACACACTTTAAATATATCTCACATGCATGCGAGGCGTTACACAGTTAAAAAATATCTCACATGTGTGTGAGGTGT
>JAOVYW010011205.1:15737-35387 GCA_025775045.1 Hiodon tergisus
CCAACATCGAGGCCAAAAGCCGCTCCAGAATCTCGCTGCTCAGCCAACATCGAGGCCAAACAGCGCTCAAGCATCTCACAGAATCACAGTGTTCAATTGAAAATCTCCAGGCACTGAGATATTTTCCAAAACCCACAGTCTGACTATGCAGCATATGCATTATATCACATGTCAAAAAGACTATGCAAAGACTTACGATACACCATAAAAACAGCCAGAAAACACTCAAGACATTTTAACAGTTTGAAATGAAACTGAGAAGGGAGGCGAGCACTAATTAAAAACCCATCCTGTCCTGCCTGCCTGCGGGGTTAGATTCCTAGATGCTTCTTAAGCAATTTTTCCACCACATTTTTTTTGTAGTTCTGAACTTAAGAACAAAAAGTTAGAACAACAATGGTGGTCTCGAAAAACTGATACAATGCTTCGTAGAATAAACATTGCGATGAGACTATACTCCCGTAAATGACGGTTTGTTTTGGCTTGTTCTAGCCACTGGCAGTTCAGGTAAATTAATTAATTATGTTTTGACTACAACAATCAATTTACTGCCGGGAAACATAACAGGGGATATCACAGTTGTTTATTTCAACTTATTTGAATTGGCAATGCTATTAAGTGTACTTATTTCCAGCTTAGTACAATATTGGTTGATTAACAAATTTAAAGTTCTATCCCATATTTCAACACCATGCAGCTAATGTGGTCTGTCAACCTGTTGCTGAGATATTACATAAACAACAAAAGCCGAAAGGTCAAAGGTCAGCTTGAATGTCAACTCAATTGGCACCTGCAGAACAATACTTGATATCTTTGTCTAAGGTACAAAATCCATAAAATCTGTGATCACAGGTAGCATTATAATAAAAGCACTGTCACCACTTTCGCCTGGTAAAACACTTAAGTTCTAGAGCATCAGAGCGCTTTTGAAGGCATCTCACATTAAACATTCCTTAATTAAAGACCTGCATGAGCATTTCTATATACTTTGGAACTCGATGCTGTGCAGGCCCACTACTAACAATAGTGGTATAATTAAACTAGAGTGTGATGTAGGGCTCACCGCCCAAAAGTGATTGACAGTGAGATCAGAGGGTTGAGCTGGGAAAATGGAGATGGAAAAGGACAAGCTGGAGCCGGACTGCCCATTAAAAATCTGATCTAGTTTTATTGCTCATTTCCACATTAGAGGCATTCCCTCTGCCCTCTGCATGCCAGGACACGTGGCTTCTGAATACCATGCGGCATCCCACCACATGATCAAGGCTGACATCTTTGATCCTCTTGCTTTATACATCAATAATTTTATTTCTAAACCCAAGGGCCAAGGGAAAAAAATGCTTTTTACGCCACTCTTTTAGAGGGAATTGAATGATGCAGTTCATTACTTGAGGTCGACGAGTAAGAAGGGACAGCTTCGATCAGCCACAGTGCAGCAAAGAGGTGTCTGGGCACGTTACCAGGAGACTAAAGGACGTATCCACAAGTTGCCGGAGCACTCCACAGATCAGAAACGTGATACTCTCCTCACAGCTACCAGCAACCCAGGCTGGAATTCAGCTGGCTGCCCAACTCAGGTGAAATAGGAGTTGATGCCCAGTTTTACTGAGTGACAATGGCCCCTTTATAAGAAACGTGCCAGGCGGGTTTTAAGATAGCAGGTACTTCAGGTGCACTGAAAAGTTTTCTTTTGCTGATGGGGGCTGGTGAATGAACGCAGCGAGCCTTCGGCAGCATTGCGTGAATGCATACAGTGCCACCACTGGATGGGGATCCCTATTCCCATCTTCCTTTCCAATCACATCTGGAAAGGGGCACGGACAAAGTGCAGAGCAGGGAGGACGTGGCTGGTCAGAGATGTAAAGGTGAATGCCTTGACAGGCCGACTTTGTTCTCCCGACTGCTTCAAAGCAGAGTGGGATGACACTCAGCTTACTGGTTTCTTTCTTGGCTGGACTGCCTTGACATCTCAACAGGAGCAAAAAAGTCTCTGGTGCTATTGAAACACCACCAGAGATCTGAGATGAAGGACTGCCGAGCGTACTCTCCCTTCACAGAGCCGGCACCGGCTTGGACGTCCCGTGTTTATGGCAACACATAACTAACTTCAAAACACCTCACCAGTGGTTATCGTCACACTTTGCCTGTGTGTTCTCATTCATTGGCGTCATGAAGTCATTAGAGTCTTAGCCAAAGGTACTTGTGGCTGTCTGTTTGACATCAGATCAGCTTCAGGCTATTTCCAAGGCAGACAACAGGGCCTGAGTCTGTACTGGCAGCCAGCAAATCCTGGGCAACACGTTATATTTCTGAGTCGCAGGGATAATTTTGCGTTGGCACCTCACAGGTACTGGAGATTTGAGAACAATGAAAAAAAGAGAACCCTAAACAAACCGTTGACACCCATGTTCATTTGGGAGTTATAGAGAGCGGTTTAGCTGGGAGTGTTTGTCCATGCCCCCGACGGGACCCCCAACTGCTTGTCACTGCAAATCAGTACTACCGGCCAGGATACAGACAGAAAAAGCGCTTGGCAACCCAGTTCCTCAGTAGAACACGCACGTCCTTACCGAGCAGCTGGCTGTGCCAAAAGGAGAACAGTGCACCCCAGAATGGCGTCGCTCTCGGTCAGGGAACTCCATTGGTTTGTGCTTTGGCCCTTAGGATGCACCTTTCTCCAAATCCTTTATAAAATCCTTTACAAATTTTATAATGATTTCCATCGCCCACACCCCTTCCCGGCTTAGGTTTGAAATCAAACTAATTGAGGTCTGGTTGATTCCAGCCAAGACTTGTCAAGCCAACAATTATGGTAAAATTCAGTAAAAAAAAAAGGTATCATTGAACACCCATCTGTGCATATAAATAACTCAATTGAAGAAATTGTCAGATGATTCTGACAGCGTTGGGCAACCAGATCTAAAATGTAAATTAATCAAACATGTTGTTTAAAGGTAAAGTGTAAGGTATGTTAATTATTTAATTTATAAACTTGTTCATGAAAGGTTTCTCCAATTAATTTAAAGGGTACTTCTAGGCACAACTAAAACGTTGTGTGTTTGCACTTGGTACAGCGGTAAAAATTCTCAACGGTACCTGTTTACTTTAAAACCTCAATTGGACAGAACTGAAGGGTGAGAAAGCAGGAGGGATAGATGGATTTATTCACTACGTAACGTGACATAATATTTACCGTGTTGTGTTAAATATGGTGAATTGGACTCGGGGATAATGAGCTGAATTGTCGCACACTGAGACAAAAAACTTCAGTATGAACGTCAGGCAGGGGTCTTTTTTTCGTTTGGTTCATTTGAGAGTTTTTCCTCAGGTTTCGCCATAGGCATTGCCAAGTTATAAAGACGTTTTCCATAGGCAGAGGATTCTGTACTTAATTGTGCTCGCCAGAGACTGCGTCTGTTGCGTTTTACCTAATACAGTCGCTCTAAACACAATTGTATTTTTAAACATTAATTCCTTCAAAGTTTGTTGACGGTCTGTATAATGCATCATCAATAATTAAAACTTTGGTGGGAAAACTTACTTTAGAAAGTATCTCTGACCAGTTGACGTGAACGCCATCTCCCATCCCGGAGGCAGAGGCATTTCATCGGCGACATCTAAAGACTGCGGCCGCAGATGCGCATGGTGAGCGGGGTTTGGGGTTATGTTGACTCCTGTCCCGAGCTGCAACGAGGCGGGGGAGGAATGTGACCGGGCGTGCTGTACTGTAAGCCTTGGTGTATGGCTTCCAGAGTCGGTGCTTGACTGTCGCGAATGCGTCCCCAAATCTGGCTCCTTAAAAAAAGACTCTGGAAGATGTTTATTCCTCCAGGAACTCGGTTTTGGATTCATAACCGAATTGAACAGCGCCTCGAGGTCTGTATCAAGATCCTGCGCGACATGGACAACTTGGTGACCAGGCAAAGGTTGCAGTGAATTGCTATTCATTTTCTTAGTATATATTGAAATAATACAAAAACGTAATCAAAGGTCGTAACGGGAAAAAAAAAAACTGGTTTTAAACTTCCCGGTATTGGTCCCGCGTTTAGTTAGTCCTGCGTTTAGTTATTCTCCCAAAGTTAGCTAGATAGCTTTATATCGCCTTCCCGTACTTTAAATAATGTAAAGGAACTAAAACATCTACCGCTGTACTTAAAACCATAATATATTGCCTACATATGAAAATAATAAACACGGGTCTTCTTTTTATTTTCCGTTGGTGCGATTCCTAGACCTAATGACACCGATCTATTGTCAGCGCACCAATCCGAAGTTTGTAAACTCTACTTTTTACGGCGTCTATGTCAGCAATCCCTCATGAATTATTCATAACCCAGAAACTTGGGTCTGGACAGTTTAGTTTCGTAATGCTGCAATGTAAAATGATTGACAGTGATTTATAGTGATTAACAGAGATTAACCGGTTAAACGTGTCGTTTACATTAAATTAAGTTTAAATTATAAAAAAGAGATTACTACGATTTCGCAATAAATCGCAGCTGTCGGTGACAACAATCTCTAAAAACCCTATTGCTAGGTTGGTGTGGATGCGGCGCTTTTAAACTTCAAACTAATAATTGCTTGAAACAAATTATTGTCCGTTTAGGTTTAGCAATTTTGGAAGTCCTTATTGATTTGACCATATATGGACAGATTGATAATACGTAGGCGGCAACCTAAATATTTCTCCCATGTTGTTTCAGCTGCCTTCAAACTAACTTGAGTGATGCTTGAAGGTTTATATAATTCCCATATATTTATGATTACTTAAAGCATGCTTGTATTCCTTGTATAATTACAAGTAAAAATGCAAATTTTAAAGCGTGAACGAACAACATTAACATATAGGTTAAATAGGTTTTTTACACAAACGTACCCTTCATAACTCTTGACACATTAGAAAAGTTGGTTGTCACTGGAGGCTAATTAAATATTGTTAATATTTTAAATATTTAATTTAAAACATTATACCATGATAAAATAGAGAAGTCTCAATTCGGCGCTATTATGAGTTTTAGTTAGCGCCGAAGGTCATCTCGCGGGTTGCAGAGAAAGTTAAAGAGGCGCTTCTCCTTTGTTCCAGTCCTGCCATCTTAAATGGAGTGGCGAGTTGTGGCCATTACATAGCATCTGAATAAAAGTTGTGTAGTGATTAATCAGGCCTGGAACTGCTTGTGTTTTAAAAGCTTTCAAGATTCTTTATTAGATATTATTAGAGTTTAACCCTATTTGTTTATCTGTTGGGCTGAAGTTTGCGTGTTGCCTTTACCCCAGTGCCACCTCACGTCAAAAATTATGTTATAATAATCTCTTACTCCATTGTTATACTTACTGGTAAACTTCATAGACCACATTTTGCCTGTCCCAATCTAAGCAAATGTCATCTTGTAATATGTGATATGATTATTTACATTTTAGAGTTTACTATTTTACTTTATTAATTTCCTCTGCTAGTTATGGATTTTCTTATTGGAATTATATTAGGTGTTGACAAAATTCCAAACAGGGATTTTGCGACAAGGGGTCCCTCCTTGCCCAACCATCCAGGCAAAATGGCAACAGATGAGGGTGTAATTGTGTCCTACTTTCATTGTATTGCTTTGTGATGCAAATAAAGGATGTTGAGCGGCTTTTCTTGTAGATCAATGTTCAGTTTGTGCTAGATGTTGAACAATGTAACAGCAGTATTTTAATTATTAATTAATTTAATTATTAAAAGAACTAAGTGCATATTTATGCCGAATCAAGGCCGAGGTCCAACATCTCCGAGTGTGAAGTGAGTTCTTACTGCAATAAGGTCTATAAGGACATGTGAAAGCAGGTAACATACATATGGAAGAAGAGTAGAGATGTTACGGCTATTTGCCGTTTTTGCCGAATTTGCTATTTGTCCATTTGCCAAATGCTCTAAGCTGTAAAAGCAAACAAGCACACTCTCTGGTAAGGCAAAGAGTGCTCTCTACTGTAAGAGTAAACAAACACACTCTGGTAAATGAAAGAGTGCTCTCTACTGTAAGAGTAAACAAGCACACTCTCTGGATAGGGAAAGAGTGCTCTGCTGTGAAAGTAAATGAGCACACTCTCTGGTATGGGAAAGAGTGCTCTGCTGTAAAAATTAATGAGCACACTCTCTGGTATGGGAAAGAGTGCTCTGCTGTGAAAGTAAATGAGCACACTCTCTGGTATGGGAAAGTTGGCTGTCATGCTCCCTTGTCTTATAGGGCCATTATTCGGGACTTGATAAAATCAATTGACTGCAGACTGATTTATCTCTTCTACAGATTATTGTCTTTAAAGCAACACTTGTTTCCTGGTGTGTTTCTTCTTCACTCCATTTTTGGTTTTCCCCTGCATACCTTATCTTGAATATGTTTGACAGAAATGTGTTGGTGTGTTTGTGTTTATTGTAGTAAAATGTTTTTTTTTTTTACAAAAAATTTTGTTTAAATTTTTAAAATTGAGTTAAAAATAAATGTATTAAATAAACAATGTATTATTCCCAAATTATTCGAAGGCTAACCTTCATTTCAAATAAGTTGAAATTCAAGAAATTTCATTTAAACATGTGCATAACAACACGTTTGTTTCCTTCTTCTTTAATAAATTTGGGATCAGTAGTTATTATCAGCAGTGTTTTCTCCGCAGTTTAGAATCGCCAATCGTGTGTCTTAGCTCGTCGTTACCCTTTATCCAGATTTTTCTCAATCTGCAGGCTACACAGCCCACATGACAGGTCGAGCGCCTAATGCAGGAGAGGCACATCCCTCTCAGCCAGCAGGCACCCAGGAAACTGATTCGAGGTTCTGGTTAGCGACAAGCCAAGAGAAGCCCTGCTGATTTTCACACACACCAGTCCGGGCGGGACTCCAGCTCATAGGGCTCACACTGCACCCTTTACTGATTATTTTTCAATATAGAAGACTCGAAATGAGACTGCGATTTAGTCAAACCTAATTTATTAAAAGGGCCTCAGGACCAGAGATAAAAATTGATTATCGTTACCTACAAAAGTAAAATCCTTCAAATTTAAACTGGAAGGTTTAAAATGAAACATTAGCCAACTCTGGTCTACTCCTCAAGGACACCAAGCCTGCTAGTTTTTGTTCCACTTTGTTTAATCAAGTAATTCAGTGTCAAACTGCAATCCCCATAGACCCCATAGTTGGCGGTTTTTGGCGGTACCTACCAATTAGCATCTGATTTACAATCCACATAATCACCTGTGGCATGCACACACAATCCCCAGAAAGCTAGCCAGACCCAGCCCTGATGGACAGGCAGCCTGTGGGATCACACCAACAGCCAAGGACGAATTGACGCACCAGAGTGTGGGTCCCTAAACAAAATCACGATTTTGAAATACGTTAATAAACAGAGTCAGAAGAGTTGCCCTGCGAAGGGAGGGTCTAGATGGAAATATCTGTGGGCTGCGGTTCTGGCTGCGGCTGCACAAAAAGGTTTTCCCCCAAAATGGTGTTCTTGACAATTAAAAGCTGTAACCTGTCTCGCAGCTTCCCCGTGTCTGACTTTTCCTGGAGCTGGATAAACGTCGACAGGTTACAAGCACCAGTGTATAGATCACTTGTGTGTGGTGTAAAAAAAACCAAAAAAAAAACCAATCTGGATTATAGTTTGAGGCCCCGGTTACTGTTAACTGTAAAACCTGCAGGGCTGTGGCCTTCGAGGATGACCTGTTGTTAATGACTTCTGACATGAAACTTAAAACAGTGAAAGCATGATTGTGCTGCTCTCTAGTGTCCCTCACTGGAATAATAAGTTCAAAGTTAGTGCACAATTAACCAATAAGGTTCATTATTTGAGAACTTTGAGAACATATTCTCTGCTCATCAAATTACCCAAAACAGCCATTGTAGATACCAAAAAAGGAAAAATAGTTTCCAAAAGGATGAGATCTCCACAAAGGCTTAATATACTCAGTATTAAAATTCAACAGGCACTGTTTTCTGATCTCACGCACTTAAGTTAATTTGTGACTGTGTTCATCTGGCGTAAGAAAACCTCAGTTATCATAAAATATAACTTTAATCTTAGCAATTCACACTAAGGAATTGAGTGTTCCACTGGTGTATGCTCCAACAATTATAGTCTCAAAAATGGTGTAGCATCTAAGTTTAAGGAAAGTCTTGTGCAGTGTCTTATCACATCTAATTAAAACAAGCGATTTTTTTACTTATCATTTCCAAATCGGTTCAGTTTAACACAGCCCCTCAGACTTATCGAATATATTAACCACATATATATTTCTTCAAACAGTATGTATGCTACTTGAGAAATATAGTCACAGTGCCCATAGTAAGTATTTAAAGGTCACAACTTATTTGATATCTGTTTGCTCAGCAAGCATGATTATTATGGGCAACTTTCATTTCTTACCAATTTATTAATTTAACCCATTTGCTCTGTTGAATATATTCACACAAGTTAAGTTCCTGGCTCAAGAATACATCAGAAAGTTCCTCTTAGGATTTTATCCTGATGCTTTCTGCCCAGAAATCCACTTCCTTGGCCACTGCAGGTTGAATACTAATGACAGACCTAATTTTCCTAATTAAAGGCAATTCCTTCCTGAATCATGAATGTATTCAGAAACATTGTTAAAACTTCTGTACAGGATACACCGTTAATCCCTATATATAAATGTATTTGAATTTTGCTTTTGATGAACAAATTGGGAGGCAGTGAATAGGTGTTTTTTAGGGCCTATCATTTCCGTTTTCTGATTAGCAATAGTTTCCTGTGGAAGTCAATCATTGTCAATAGAGCAGTCCACAACGTTATGTTGGGCATGTATAAACATTGCATTTTATATTTATATTATAGATTAACCCATTATATGTGTGTGTGTGTGTGTGTGTGTGTGTGTGTGTGCGCGCGCGCGCAAAAATATTTTACATGTATATCTAACTGTAAAATTGTAAAATAAAATCTAGACTCTGTACTCAATATTTATTAATTAATAATAGCTATCAATATCTCAGTCATCCCTTCGTCTATTGATCTTCAAAGACCAACAAGTTCTAAACAACGTATACCTGTGCCAGATATGGACCGATCAAAACGCAAGGGTGTTACATCGCAGAGTACTGGCTTTACACCTCTGGAATCGTTTGTTTATGATTCTATCATGAAGCACGTGGGAGTGATTGCAAAGTTCTCCAATCAGCGGGGGGGGCAGCACGCAGAGAGAGGAAGTTCCGCTTGAACTAACCACTGCGTGACTATTGCATTGTTGATATTTCGTTGTACTAATCTTTGTGTTTCTGAGAGAAAACTACGTTTTGAATAATGCCACTGAGGACCAAGCGATTGTAAGGTTTTATTTTTATACGAAAACCAAAGTCTGTTGCATAGGTAAGAAACTCACATTTCTTTTACCTAATGATATGGGATTTATTTTTAGCCAGTTAGCTAGCTGGCAGTACAGTCACTAGGCACTTTTAGATGATGAACTCAGGATCCTCAAAGAAGATAATTTGACGTAAGACTAATTACCTGTGTGCTTGGTTTTACATTTCACTTTTCACATTTTATATTTGCATGAATCTTGGCTCAATTCGTGGCTCGATTTACTGCATGGTATTTGTATCTATCCCGAGCTATGTATTGTTAGCATTCACTTCGTTTTGTACGTGCTAATGCTAATTGTTGTCACAGCGCGGTAGATCCAGTATAGTGCTGTCTGTTTCTGGTTGTTAATGGACAGGGTGTTTCCGTGGTTGCACAGCACAGGCAGGAGAGGGGAAAACTCAAGCTTAGATATCTCGAGGCTGAATCAGATGATCGCTGCGGTTGTTTCTGAATACAAGCAGTTTCACAATTCGTCTCATGCTGGAGGAACTCAAGCAGTCATGGGGTTTTTAGCATCGACTATCACCTGCACCGAGAAGGTGGCTGATTTAATTTGCCCATTGGGAAGTTTGTGGTGTGGATCTCAGACTAAAGAAAAGGCTGCTCAACAGTTTAGTTCCCTGGACACCACAAGTGGTTTCCCCCCAAATTATTAGCACATCCACCTTGCATTTGGCCCAAACCGATACAAGTAGCAATATAATGGATGCCTGCCTTGACATGGAAATGTGAGGGGAAGACCAACGGGTGTGTAGTTCTGTTGAATGGAAGTGGTTCTCTTCTTAAATCAAGGTTAGGACACTCCATTTCGAGCATTTACACTCGATTGAGCACATAACCATGCTCTTGAAATTAATATGCTCAACCAATGTTACAAATGAACCGCTGTCAAACAGACTACTACTGACACGTGATCAGTTCTTAACTCCCAGTGTGTGTATATTGTGCAGAGGGCCTGCTGACCTCGGGGAGGGGTGTGACTGCTTGCCGTCTTTACCTGCACAGGTGCTCTTCCCGGAATGAAAGATGCTCCTATCCATGGGGATGCTGCTGTTGTCCGCCACTCAGATCTACACGGTCTTCACTGTGCAGCTTCTCGCCTTCCTCAACCTGCTGCCCGTGGAGGCCGACATCGCAGCTGTGAGTGTGGCCCCACCTCCAAACAAAGCTGACTGCAGGGGTTCATTCAGTTGGATGAGCTCTGACATTACTGACTCTGAGGGATCCAAGTGATTTAAGACACTAGGTGTACCTGTTGTCAGTGGCCGCCCTGAGATGAATTGTACCCCTACCCTGGCCCTCTGCTCTCAGAAGAATTCATGTTCTGGTGTAAACTTTACCTATGTCACTTAACTGGAGTATATATTGATATATAAAAAAAGGGGTTCCACAGTTTTATTTTCATTCCCCCTTGCATTGTTTTCAGTGCTCTGTGTTTGTGTGTTTTTGTTTTTCTTAGTACTCGTTTGACAACAAAAGCCAGGCCTTTGATGACCTGCCGGCGAGGTTTGGGTACCGGCTGCCCAGCGAGGGAATGAAGGTGAGATATGCCCAGTCCAGACCTGGCCCGTCATTGTCGTAGTCAACACAGGGCAGCTGAGCTTATAGTTTCCAAGGCTGTCAACCACCATCCTACATTCAGCCAATTGGGACTGGCCATTAATCCCCAGATCAATGGCAATAGAATTCAAACATAAAAGTAGCAGAACGATGATAGTGTTTAATCCCGATAGTGTTTAATACCTGCTCCCCCTGAGAGGTAAAGCCTGCATGGTGGCTGAGGGTCATCTATCGGGGTCTGTAGAGGCTGTTCATCTCTCTGGGTAGTGGCTGTGGTTAGGTTGGCCTATAATTGCTTCTGAAAATAACCCGATGTGTAAATGAGTCACATTTTGAGCTCTGCGAGTCGGTTAGCACAATATTATCTCAAATATTTTGACCCAATATGGAATCGGCAATTTTGTGCCTTGGTTCCTGGCCATGAACCTTGCCGCCACAGATGGGGAGGGTGTGGACGTATGACTGAGCTTCTTCGTCCCGCCACCAATCGTTTAACCAATCGTGTGCCGTGCCATTAGGTAGGTTAGATGGCGCCGGTTAGGTGCAGGTTTGGTGGCGGGAGAAATGTGTCCCTGCAGGCGTCCGGGAAACTGACGGGAGACATTGTTAAACAAGAAGCCGGGAGAAGCCCCAACAACTCCCTCCCCTCCTTGCCCTAGGCAGCACTCGTCACAGTTGGCAAATGGCATAATGCCGATTCAAACCTGCAATCAGGCCTTACTGATTGAGCCACTCAGAAGGCCCTTCATTTTTAATGCTGGCAATTGAGACAAATGGGTCGAAGGTTCTGCCCTGTACTGATATCCAGGGGAAATATCCCCGGTGCCTTTTGGGAGGTGTTGTCCTGTTGTCTAACCCACATGATTTCAATTAGGAGGCTAATTGTAACATAAATCCATAGGCCCTGCAGAACCTCAAGGACCAGGATTGCCCACCCCTGGCCTAGAGTTACCTGTAGTGATTATCATCTCCATGCTATGGTTTTAGAAGAGTAGCGCACTGTCTTACGAGTGCCTCCATCATTAAGGGGGCTACAGTATTAGAAGTGTAGGTCTTCTGAATTTCACAGGTTTTAATCCAGATGTAATTTGCCCATTTTGACCTGGAGTTGGTGCTCAATTTTTAGGGTGATGCCCAGAAATCACAGACCCATTACCCCATTCCCAGGAAATCATTAACCACCTCTGTGTTGGTAGTTCCAATCATTTTTATTGTTTTTTATTAAGACTAGACTACATAATACAACTCCTCAGAGTGAAAAAGACTTGCGTGTCCTGCCTTGGCCCATAGATGGGGGAAAATTCTACAAGATCCAGAGTGTACGTGTCCTTTGATGAAAATACACACAACAAACAAAATGTATATAATTTCCTTTTATTGGCACAGTTAGTCCAGCAATGTTCATTATTTATAAACTCTTCATAGTACAATGAAATACATAATTATGTAGATATTGTTAATTATGTTATTCATTAAAAGGCCTTTAATAAAATGTTCAGGTCTTGGTTTTGTCGAATGGTTTAAATGAATTTAGTGGGTATTACTGAACAGCAGAGGGCAGCCTTCTTGTTTCTGTGGGACATTTTCATAGATGAATGTGGATGATTTTCAAAGACCTTTCTCAGGACGTGGAAACATTTTTTTTTTAATGGGAGAGTGTCTTTTCAGTTGTCATACACGGTCTGTGTGGGGTTTTCCTCTCCACTTGGACCAAACCCATGAGCAACTGGACCTCATGGCACCACAGCACTGGCTCCCAGGAGAAAGCCGCTGTGCCTCGGAGGGGTGGGGAAATGACCCCCGTCTGTGAGGAAAAGTGTAACGATGAGAGAAACGCTGTTTCCTGTGTGTGTCTGCGCGCGCACATTAGACGAGTGTGTGTGTGTCTGTGTCTGCGCACATTAGACGTGTGTGTGTGTGTGTGTGTGTGTGTGTGTGTCTGCGCACATTAGACGTGTGTGTGTGTGTGTGTGTGTGTGTCTGCGCACATTAGACGAGAGAGTGTGTGTGTGTGTGTCTGCGCACATTAGACGAGAGAGTGTGTGTGTGTGTGTCTGAGTCCAAACCCATTTGCCATACGCTCCAGTCACATCATGTTCTCTGCCCAGCCTGGTGCTAACAACAGCAGACATGGAAGGAGAGGGTTTAGTCTGGGGCGGCCTGCTGTCCTTTAATGGTCATAACCCGCTTAGCAGCCCCATTCACATCTCACACACAGACAATGTTTACTGGAGCCTGTGGCTGTGTGTCTATGAAATCGGCCTGTAATCTATGAAGTCACTCGCAGAGCTCCGTCCATTATTGGTTATTACGAGCCGCCGCTGCTGAATGTCGGCAGATTTGGGAAGCGTATGTGTAGCGTCTCCATCTTCTTAACGTTACGTGGAGAGGGCCTTTACCCGGTTTGCAGAAATACCAGCCTCACCACGGCCCAAGCCCCCGGCTCACATGGGGTTCGGTCTGGGCTCCGTCGCCCGGCCAGCGTGCGTGTGGAGAGCAGGGAAAGCTCCGAGCCCGGGATGCTGGTTATGAGTCACGCACCAGCTGTGTTCACTCTTTTCCTCCGTTCACATGACAGTCTCTCCTGGAAAAAGGAGCAGCATTAAATCACTCCAGGCAGCATTAAATCAAACCTGTATGACATCACAGAGCTGATTAATGTTGGGACTAATGAACCAGTTTTGTCTGTTAGTTATTCAATCAAAACATGTACTATTTTAGTAATGGTGATCTGGTGTTAATGTTTAAATGGTGGTATAAGCCCTCGTGGTGCTGTCCTGTGGTATTGAAACACCCTCCCATTTTCGTCAGTATGAATTCCGGCCTCGAGCCCAGCAAGTGAGCACTCCAAGCCCCACTGTGATGCGGTGTTGTGGGAATGAAGGCGAACGATCACATGACCGTCCTCTCTCCCCAGGGCTTCCTGATCGCGGCCCGGCCCGAGAACGCCTGCGAGCCCATCGAGCCGCCCCCACCGAGGGACAACCTGACCGGCTCCTTCGTCGTGCTCATCAAGCGCTTTGACTGCAACTTTGACATCAAGGTAGGGTGTGTGGCGCTCGAAACAGGACATGGGATAGGAGGTAGGGGGAGGGGGGGGGGCGCCGCCCTGGAAACTTCCACGCGATATTCCAATCAGAGGGTTGAATTAGAATTTACTGAAATGACCAACTCGGGCATGTCCTGGGACGGGGGGGGGGCTGAAGATCTAGTCACCCTGCTGTAAAAAGTCACTTGTTCCAGGTTTTAGTTTTTAGTTTTTACATCATTTACACAATGACTCAAAATTAAAACAATGCAAGAACCCTCCTCCCCACACAGACACACACACACACATCAGAGGTGTGCTGTTAGCGTGACTAACACTGGGTTTGGCTCTGAAGTCTGTTTGCCAGTAGAGTCACTGAACCATGATGCAGGTCTCATTCTGGGAACACACTACCTTGTCAGCATGGGGTCAGTTAGTTTAACCACCCGTCCATTTTCTGAAAACCTAACCGGCACCACAAATTTAAAGGTGGAAAATAAACATGTTGCTAATTTGAAATAATTTGATTACCAGTGTTACTCGCAAATGACCCCTTTGTGTCTTAATGTTTTTTTCCTGTTGCCCATTGACGTTATTATACAGTGCAATCCACTTGAGGTGATCACATCCGGCCAGGACAAATTATTCACAACAAGCGGTTGATCATAAATGGTGGAATTTGTTGATTCATGTACTGAGACATGCGTTTTTGGTTTAAAAGCTTAGTTTTTTTTGTCCATTGTTAGCTTGGATAATGCCTTCAAATATTGGATTATACAATACGTATATATTGTGCAGTGAATGCATAGTGCTTTCATTAGATTTTCATATGATTTTCGTCCATGGAAAAGTCTTTTTGCTGCCATGACTAGCGACGGAACAACTGACTTGAAGTTTCGCCTTTGTGTTTAGTTATCAAGCAGCACCTGTCTTGCTGAAGTACTTAAACAGTGTTAGTGTAGGGCCGTTTCCATGCTTTTTGATGAGTAAGTGGTTGATTACTATACCAGTTTTTCTTATGAGCCGTTTGCACATGTCAGATCTGAGCACTTCGGCCTAGCACAGAGTGTCACATTAAAGTTTGATGGCACTTTGGCATAGGACAGAGTGTTACATTAAGCATTGATAGAATCACTCGGGACAATTTGGTCACATTCCAGTGGAAAACGCTAAGGTGGGGGGGGTCGACACAGTTCGGTATTTTTATTGTCATGCTGACTCCCATATCGATATTTAGTTTCTGTTTTAAGATCTCTATTTTTTATTTTAGTACAGATGTGTCTTTTAATTTACCTTTTATTTATACTTTAAAGAACTCTGTTTTTCAAATGTGATGCCGTTCATGCAATACCACAAAGCAGCTTAAAGGCTCATATTTGTTCCGTTATTGTGGCGTATGTTTTAGGAGGGCTAATTGTATGTTTTTTTTTACTGCTCAGCGCTTTTAAAAGCCATGCTCCCTAAAGCTGAGCCTCCCCAGTGACTAAAAATAAAACTTGGAAAGTTCTAAGTAAAGTTGCCTGAGTGCCTCAGGGTTTGATTATATTTTTCATTGCCCTTTGGCAGTATTTAACTTTACAAGTATGAATTAACTTTTCTATGGTCCTGTGGAGAAGAAAAGAAAGCTAAATCGCACAGCTGTAATATTGAGACGCAATATTTACTGAACTGGATCGCGTACGCTATCACAGTAGACATGGTATCGGCACCCAAGTATCGTGGTGAAATCGTATCTTGAGGTCCCTGCCAATTCCCGTCCTTAGAAAGCAATGGGCTCAAGTGTGGCTCTCTCAGCAGTGCGGATTGCTGGTGGCAGAGTTAGCCGCCAGTGCACTACTTTAGGGTCACAAAGTTCCTGCAGACTCTCTAGGGCCAGCTGAGCAGGGAGGCCGTTTGGTGACCCCAGCTGCAGTGTGTGAATTGTAAACCCTAAACTGGGTCTATGTCTGCTTCAATGTTACTGTCAGTGTGGCCTCTTAAGTAATTTCACTCGCGTACCTTGCACACTCACTGTAATCTGTGACCAGTAGTGTGTCACCACAAGAGGCAGTGCATTAGCAGTGTTTGTACAGTCATAGCCAGGAGGACAAGTCTGTCATCATTTTATCTACACCACGTCGTCTTGTTTCCCCCCATTATCTGTACCCCCGCCGTGACCTCCACCGCAGAAAACAAAGCAAGGCCTTGTGATCTTATCTCTGAAGGAGTGGCATTTAGGAGAGGCACGCACACACACCGACGTCTGTTGGTTTTCACGATTCCTCTCGTGAACCTCGAACTTTAGCGGTGAGTTTGAACTGTTCCGAGACCAGAGGGGAGTGGCATGTTTGACAGGAAGCAGGTGGTGACGGGTGGGTTGTCATATCAGGATTAAAGTCTTGCCAACCGTTCATAAACTGCTGACCCTGTCTGTTTGTCTACAAACCTTATTATAGTCAAAGCTTATGGAACAACAGTTTCCATTTGTCTGCTGTGAAGTTGAGGGTGGGTGAACGGTTTCTCCGTTCCCTAAAGTGACACTTTATTTTGGCTACAGATTTAAATCTACCATCTAAATCATTAGTCAAATCACTCAAACTTAATTTGTTGTAGCACATTTTTACACAAAAATGGTCACAAAGCGTTGAACAGCATTTTCCAGAAGGAACAAAAAATACCAGGAAACCCAGTGCCAAACGGGGGGGGGACTGGAAACTCATTCCCTGACAGTTAGCAACTGAGAGTCAAGGGAAGGGAGAGTATATGAATTTAGCATTTAGCGTTGTGTGACATTTTGCAGCCTCAGGAAGAATAAATCATGGAAGCATGAAAAATAAAAAGGCAAAAATACAAAAATGCAGCTATGAAGGTGTAGCCAGAGTCCCCCCCCCCCCCAAGAGCTCAGCCAGACCAACGGGGCCGGCTTACAAAGAGAGAAGTGACTGCGGGGAAAACCCTTTGCACCTGAAGATTCTCTGGCCAAATTCCACTATCTATCTCAGCAAGATTGCTATGGGACATACTGAGCAGATAAGTTTTTAATCTGGCTTTAAATATTGATATTGATGTTGAGTCTGTGGTTCGCGTCCGTCCCACAGGAACTCTGAGGGCTGATGCGATGTGGACATATCATAGTCTTTATCTACCACAGTTTAGAATGACCTTTTAGCTTATGTTTGGGGTCCTAGTGAAGGCTTTTTTTATTGCCATTTCTGTTATTTTCACACCTATCAAGAGTCTCCATCAACTATGTGCTGTAATGTGTCATTACCTCTAAAAATATATTCGCATTGGTTATTTTGAAAACAAAACAGTTTTTTGTTGCTCCTGAAAAGTTCCTGAAAATCATGTTTTTTGGAATTTTTTGGAATCACCAATTTGTGATCCATTGCTACGAATCCCGCGACATCACAAAGGGAGGATGAGGTAGTATGACCAGTCTCCTCTGATCCGGTCAGCTTAGAACCACCGCCGGCATGAGGATGAGCGTCTCACTTGATGGCACTGCCTGCCTTCAGGTGACGCTGCTTAGCGACAAGCCCAGAGGAGCTCCTAGAATCATCTCCTATCTGTCACCAGTGTCGCGGCCACATGCCCACTGCATGTCTGCAGAGATAATGTCCGTGCGTTACGGTTCCGTCTCTAGGCTGTTGATTTTTGTGTGTGATCCGCAAGAGAGAAAAAGAGAGAACCCTGATTTATGGGGAACCACAGTGAGACGCCCGTCGCTTTCCTGGAAATCCCTGGTGCCGAGAGCCAGCCCGTTACTCACTGCTGTTGTGTTTGGGCCTGCAATCCATATCCGTCCCATGATGGCGATTAACCGCTCTCTGCTTCCTGTTGTGCTAGGCAGCGCCACTGTATGTCAAAATGGCTCCTGGTATGTCAAGCCTGGCTGGTAAGCGTCTACCCTCTCACTCTCTGATAGCTTTTTTTGTGGGGAAAGTGGCGTGGAGAGGGGGACAACCAGGATTCAAGAGGTCGTCCTGCTCTAAACACTGCTAGCTCCGATCTGTGGACTCGGACTGGAAATGTTACAGTGTCAGCAATATCTTTAGGTCTACTCTGGGTCTAATTCTGATCAAACAAGTTCTGTATCAGACATTAAGTTTTGCGTTAGCCATTGGAAAAGGATCTACTGGTATTCTAAAAAAAATTATTTTTCTAATTTTCACCAAATTCCCATCAGCAGCTAATTTTTCATCCAACTTTTAAACTTGTAAATTAGAAAGTGTATCCGACAAGCGTCAAATCCATTAAACCATAGTTATCTGAGCGTTAGTCATCATGTTGCAGTCACAACGATGGCTTGGTGTATATGAACCAATATAGAGGTCAATTTTTAAAATCTTTCAAATGTGGGTCTTGTCACATGGAAACTGGAAAGCCAGTGCTTATGCGTGGAGTGGCGTTGCCCCTCTAGCTGCTAACACATCTAATTGGTGGTGCTGTCATTCAGCCAGGAGATGACTGGCACTTGAAACCTAACATCTTCAGCCTGTGGAGAGCTTGTCTTTGTGACCAGCTTCTCTGTTGAATCATTTTTATGGTGCATACACATGCAGATCACATGTTTGCGCATGCTTGGCGCTATACATACTACACCGTAGGCTTTCCAGTTTTCCAGAATAGTCATACATTATTCATGTACATCTACAACACATTTTTTAAAACCAAAAAGTGTTTTAATTATTAAGCGTTGAGCGTTGAGGTTTGTGGTTAGGGTTAGGTACTGGTGTTGGCCCCTTAGTCAGGAGTGCGGTGTGGATTCCTCAGAAACAGAGACCCCACCCACATACAGGGCTATTCAGTGTGTTCTCTCGGGGTTGAACAGAATGTCCTTATCTCCCTCGTCATTAATAGTTCTGCGGTAACCTCTTGCCAGCAAAGGGAGAAAGTAAGCCAGAATGCCATGCATGACCCAAACCAACGTGGGTTTGGCACTACAGAGCCCTGGTGTTTTCACAGCACTGATTCAGGGCCAAAAAGCAGTCAAGTTTCTGCTGCTGTAGTTGAGCACTCCCCCCCTCCTGGCCTTATATGGGAGTCTTGTATTGGTCAAGGTTTTAAAGCCAGATGTGTAGCTGGGCTGCGTGGGGGGTGGTGAGAGTGCATTTTGTCTCACAGTAATCATCCCCTCCGTTCCCTGAGGGATGATCTAATTGAAGCCATTTTTCCTTGTTCAGTGTTTGAACTGCCCTGGGAGAGAAGTAAGCAAGGCTGTCTGGCTGCGACCCATGATACGGTTGTTAGCCGTAATGGGAATCATGTGCCCCCCCCTTCCCCATGGCTGACAACCATCTGCAGCGCGTTGGCCGAGCGTTTCGTTTGCTTTGCAGAGTAGGAGTCCCACGCATTGGCCGAGCGTTTCGTTCGCTTTACAGAGTAGGAGTCCAGCGCGTTGGCCGAGCGTTTCGTTCGCTTTGCTGAGTAGGAGTTCCGCGCGTTGGTCGAGCGTTCCGTTCGCTTTACAGCGTAGGAGTCCCGCGCGTTGGCTGAGCGTTTCGTTCGCTTTGCCGAGTAGGAGTCCAGCGCGTTGGCCGAGCGCTTCGTTCGCTTTGCCGAGTAGGAGTCCAGCGCGTTGGCCGAGCATTTCGTTCGCTTTGCAGAGTAGGAGTCCAGCGCGTTGGCCGAGCATTTCGTTCGCTTTGCAGAGTAGGAGTCCAGCGCGTTGGCCGAGCGTTTCGTTCGCTTTACAGAGTAGGAGTCCCGCG